>ML398280.1:0-20447 GCA_005239525.1 Nicotiana knightiana | reverse complement strand
GCACAAGTACTTTCATAGCGACGTAGCAGGTTGGAGACTTAGGCGAGCTGCATCATCCGGAGGCGATCCGCAGCTGACAGAGTCTCCCTCATATTGTATCTATTTCCAGTTTAAATTCCTTGTCCAATTGGTATTTCGGACAAGCTTGTAGTATTTGTGAAATTCTTAGAATTTGCTCATGTACTTGTGACACCGGGTTCTGGGATGTGTTGGGATATATTTGCTAAAATGGAATATTAAAACCAATGTATTTACTTAATGGATTTTATTTAGTTAATATGTAATAAAGGGAAAGGTAATTATTTTCATAAATGTTAAAACAGGAAATTATTTCAATTAATTAATGATTGGCTTGCCTGACGGTGGTGTCCGGTGCCATCACGACCTTAATAGATTTTGGGTCGTGACAAAAACAATCATCTAAATGTCGAAAAAAAATATTATTACATTAGCATAATACATGAATTTAAAAATAAAAGGCATCGTCAAAACTTACACAAATGATCAATATTGTCATTTTAGTTAGATAATTATGTATTATAGTTTAAAAGTATTTAATGTCATGGTATTAAAGAACACTTATTTGTGGACAATATTTTTTGAATATGTTTCCTCCTAATGCTTTGGTTGCTCTGCCTTAACTAGAATTATTTTTATCCTTGTGCTTTATTTATTGTATTTGCAAAATATAAACATACTAAAAATTATTTTCACACAAATTTTAAAGGATATCCTTAGTTGCAGAAGATGAAAATTGAATTCAGGGATAAGAATATACTTAGAAGCACATTGACCAGTATCATAATTTTTGCATGTGTTACGTTATTCTCAAAATTTCTATGTATAGGACTGTGCATAATTTGGTAAAATACTGAATTGCGGTACCGAAACCGAAAATTTTGGTATTTGATATTTAATATTTTGGCATTCGTTATGGTATTTGGTTTAAGTTTTAAAAAATATTGGTATTAAGTATGGTATTTGGTATTTTAAAATGAAATACCAAAATACTGATACACCGAAATATATGTTATATTACACAATACACATATTATTAATTTTAATATTTATATAAATCTAAAATTTTACTTTTATTTATTCTTTAAGTTTATCGATTAACTCTAAGCAAGTAACAAGGCATTTCTGATGATCAAATTTATTCTTTTATGTACCGTTTTCTCTCTATGGATTGATATTTGCTAGTTTTGGACAAAACTTTTGTCAACAAATATTTTTAATTTTGTACTTTTGAGTACTTTAATGTAACGACCCGACCGGTCATTTTGAGAATTTAAGTTTCGTTCAGCGGTTTAAGGTCTTAAACAGCTTCATATTATGTTTATCGACTTACGTGCATGGTTGAATTCAGCTATCGGATGATTCAGAGTCGAATTGGAAGGAAGATTTTATTTTTGGAAGCTTAAGCAGTGAGAATTTGTCCGGAATATGACTTTGGTGTAAATGTCTCCGAAATAAATTTTGGATGATGTCAGCAACTTCGTATGGTGATTTTGGACTTAGGTGTGCGTCCGGATTAGGATTTGGAGGTCCGTACAGTAATTTGAGGCAATTTGGCGAAAGTTAGAAATTTGAAGGTTTTTGAGAAGTTTGATCGGAACTGGACTTTTTGATATCAGGGTCGGATTCTGATTCCGAAAGTTGAAGTAGGTCTGTAATGTCGAATGTGACTTGTGTACAATATTTGAGGTCAATCGGACGTGATTTGATCGGTTTCGTCATCGAATGTAGAACTTTGAATTGGAGTGCGATTCATGATTTCGATGTGGTTTGAGGTGATTTGAGGCTTCGAGAAGGTCCGTGTTATGTTATGGGATTGGTTTGTGTGATTGGATGGGGGCCCTAGGGGCCTCAGGTGTGTTTCGGGGTGGTTTCGAATAATTTCAATATGTTTTGTAATAGCTGATGCCGGTGGATGGTGTTGTTCTTCGTGTTCACGAGGATCCTCTCACGTTCGCGAAGAAGGATTTGGCTTCAGGGACTTTGTTCTTCGCGTTCACAAAGAGATCCTCGCGTTCGCGAAGAAGAAAATCTTTGTTACGCAGGTATGACTTTGGAGGCACATATCTCACAATATATAAAGAATTTGAAGATGATCCAAAATTGAAAGTTGTAGATCTTTGTGTCTAGTTTTCTGAAAAGTAAAAAATTTAGCATTTTTATTTGTGTACCAAAGGTTATGTCTACTACACTATACATAGTCTAGGAAGATGAAAAAGAAATTTGTGTTGCACATGGCTGACTTTGGAAACTTATATCTCAAACTATATAAGGAATTGGAAGATGAACAAAACATAAGATTTGTAGATCTTGGTCTCTAGTTTTCAAAACACTAAACATTTGTCATTTGGAGTTTTTTACGAGAAGTTATGGCTATTATACTAGAGGCTGTCTGAGAAGAGTTTGGAAATGGCTTTTGAGAGTTTTTGTTCATCGCAAACGCGATGGGTGGCCCGCGACCGCGAAGAAGGAACACCTGGGCAGAATTTAAAGTTCAAAAATGAGGGTTTTTAGTTTATATCACAAAATTTAATTGGGAGCTCGGTAGAAGGCGATTTTTGGAGAGATTCTTACGTGGGTGTTTGGGGTAAGTGATTCTTACCTAGTTTTGGTTAATTTCCATGATTATGTTTTTAATTTTAACATTAAGTTAGTGATTTAGAGTGGAAAATTGGGGAAGATTTGAGAAAAATTCTTAGGCCGAATTTTTGGTGTTTTGATCGAGATTTTGATATCAGATTTGAGTAAATTTGATATGGTTAGACTCGTGAGTGAATGGGTGTTCGTAATTTGTGATTTTTACCTGATTATGAGACGTGGGCCCGGGGAGGCTTTTTGGGAATTTTTCCTATTTTCCTGCCTTAGCTTCGAATTCATTAGCTAAAGTAGTTATTTATAGTATTATTTATATTATGCAATTTATTTGATTAGATTTGGACCATTCAGAGTTGGATACTCGTGGCAAGAGCGTGGTTTCAGATTGAGTTGAGTGATTCGAGGTAAGTATCTTATCTAACCTTGTGTGAGGGAACTACTCCTTAGGATTCGAGTCTTCTATGTTGATTGTAGTCCGTGTACGTGAGGTGACGAGTGTGTGCTCGGAGTTATTTGTGGAAAGTTTGTTTTTTAGGGTTTTAGGTCCTCATATTCACCGTGTATGAAGTTGTTCTTATTTTCTACATGCTTTGATTAGAGATAATTGCTTTAGGATTCACCCTTACCGTCTACTTGAACCTGATTTGACTTAACCGAAGGTTTTAACTCTTCTATCCTCATTCTATATTTTCATAAATTTCCTATATTTAATTGAAATTATTAGTGTCTCATCCTATTATTGTTTAGCCTTAATTGGAGTGTAACGACCCGACCGATCGTTCCGAGAGTTTAGCCCTATTTTTTTCCATTTCTGCTTCATAATTATTTGGTTCAACTCTTTTGTGTTGCGTTGGGTTGATATATTCGGGTTCAGGTTGGTTGTGGTGAGAAATGAGACACTTAGTCTCTTTGATTGGTGATTTAATTGGAAAAGTCAACCCGAAGTTGACTTGTAGGTAAATGATCTCAGAATGGGGTTTTTGTAGCTCGGATAGCTTCATTAGGTGATTTGGGACATAGGAGTGTGTTCGGAATGTCATTCCGAGGTCCGGAGTAGAATTAGTCTTGAATTGGCGAAATTGGATTTTCGACGATTTTCGGTCGGCAGTGGAAAATTAGCTATCGGGTTCGGAATGGAATTCTGAAAGTTGGAACAGGTCCCTAGTGTCATTTGGGATGTGTGTGCAAACTTTCAAGTCATTCAGACATGGTTTGGGTGGTTTCGGCATCGTTGGCGAATTTTGGAAGTTTAGAAAACCTTAGGCTTGAATTTGGATTTGATTTGGTGTTTTGATGTTATTTTTAGCGTTCTGAGGGTTCGACTAGGATGGTATACTAATATATGACTTTTTGGTACCTTTGGTTGGGGCCCCAAGGGGCTCGGGATTGATTCCGAATGAT
This sequence comes from Nicotiana knightiana, assembly GCA_005239525.1. Taxonomy (NCBI): domain Eukaryota; kingdom Viridiplantae; phylum Streptophyta; class Magnoliopsida; order Solanales; family Solanaceae; genus Nicotiana; species Nicotiana knightiana. Next base: position 16,433 of record ML398280.1, on the reverse strand, counting down.
TTCAGGAGGTTGAAAGTTGGGAAATATTGCAGCAAAGGGCTGCTGGTGCAGGCCTTCTGGTGTGGCCGCACTTGCGGATGGGGAGCCGCAGTTGAGAAGGCACAGGTGCGGAACACCTTGCTCAGATGCAGAAAATAGGAACCTGGCTTGGGAGCGCAGGTGCGAAAGTTGTGTCGCACCTATGCGCCTGCATGTGTGTGTTGAGGACCGCAGATGCGGAATTTTGGTTTTAAGTGAGTTTCCACACCTACGAGGAATTTTCCACAGATGCGGGATTTTGGCCGCAGGTGCATTATAGCTGGGCAGAACCTATATAAGGTTGCCTTCGCGAAGTTCTCTCATTTTCTTCACCATTTTTTACGGATTTTGGGGCTTTGAGCAGGGATTTCAAGGGCAATCAAGTGTATTCAGTGAGGTAAGCTACATGGACTTTGTATCTTGTGTTTATGGCAATTATCCCATTGTTTAATCATGTTTTAGTGGTGAAATTTGGAGGTTTAAGGGCTTGACACTTGAGAGTTTAAATTGGGGAATTGAGGGGCTATTTGGGATCCGATTTTGATATATTTGGTATGCATGAACTTGTGAAGGGCGTAAGGATTCTAGTTTTGTGATTTTTATCGGAATCCGAGACGTGGGCCCAGGGGTCGGGTTTAGCCAATTCCGGGATTATTGATGTAAATTGGATATTTTCGAGTGGGCTTCGTCTCTTTCGCATATTTTTGATGATATGAATCTGTTTTGAATAGATTCGGAGCGCGTTGAGGCCGAGTTGAGAGGCAAAGGCATCGCGGAGTAGTTTTCTTCCGCTTTGAGGTAAATAACGAACGTAAATCTTGACCTGAGGGTATGAAACCCCGGTATTTCGTATTGTTTGATAAATGAGGTGACGCACATGCTAGTGACGGGCGTGCACCGGTAGGGATTGTGAATAGGTTCGTCCCATAGCGACTATTACGCTGCGTATTTGATTTGAAATCCCATGATAGTCCGTGTTTTAGAGATTTATACTATATTTGGGTTGTATGCCATGTTTGGGGCCTTGTGCCGACCTGTTTGGACCCTTAGGGGTATTTTACTACTATTCTCACACTGCTTTTGATAGAAAATATAACCTCAATCATGATTTATAATTGTTCATTGTTCATTCCTGTTTATCACCCTGTTTTCAAACAATAAAAGACATTTTTGGGCTGAGTCCCCGTTTTTTGTGGTGAGTTGCCCGAATGGCTTATGAGGGTGATGACTGAGCGAGGCCGAGAGTCAAATTTGTGAGGATAGTGGAGGATCGGGCTGCACGTCGCAGTGTTATATACAGGGGCTTCAGACCCTGGAGGCAGTCCCAGTTCACCCGGTTGCACCGGCCTAGGATTTTATGGTTCCATCTATGACTGACGATGAGCAGCACAGATTGGAGAGATTTGAGAGGCTTCGGCCTCCGACTTTCAGTGGTGCTGAGGGCGAGGATGCCAAGGGGTTCTTAGACAAGTTTTAGAAAATGCTTCACACGGTAGTGATATTGGAGATTAGTGGGGTCTCGTTTACTACCTTCCAGTTCTCAGGAGCTGCATTAGGCTTATGAGAGGCGTAGGCCCGTTGGTGCAGCGCCCCTTTCTTGGCAGCAGTTTTCCACTCTCTTCTTAGAGAAGTATGTTCCACAGTCCTATAGAGAGAAGCTGTGCAGGCAGTTTGAGCAGCTGCGATAGGGTGATATGAAGGTGTCACTATACGAGATGAGGTTTTTAGAGCTTGCCCATCATGCTATTTGGCTAGTCCCTATAGAGAGAGATAGGATCAGGAGATTTGTGGATGGCCTCTCGTATCGGCTTCGTATTCTTATGACTAGAGAGAGGGTGTCGGGTGCTAATTTTGAGCAGGTAGCTGATATTAATCGAGAGATTTAGTCGGTTCGCCGCCAGGAGGGAGACGAGAGGGAGGCCAAGAGGACTCGAGGATCTTGTAGTTATGGTGGTGTTTCTTCGGGGGTTCAGTTCCATTAGGGCAGGGGTCGCCCATTCATACAGGCTCAATCGGGCCACTCAGGTTATCGTGGTGGATCCGCAGGTCGTGGTCCTCACAGTTCTCATCAGGGGTACCCATCATTTAGTGCTCTTCCAGCCCAGAGTTCATCTTGAGCACCGTCGATTCAGGACTCATCTATGCCTGATTCTTCCAGAGGTTATCCTGGTGCTAGGGGTTCCCTTCAGTCCCCTTCTCCAACACCGGGGAGTTGTTACAAGTGTGGAGAGTTTGGGCATATGAGGCGAAAGTGCCTCGTTTCCTTGGGGGTCCTTCTCAGCAGAGGGGTCAGTCCTCGACATCAGCTCTAATTACTTCACCACCCACCCAGGCTGCGAGGAGTGGGGGTCAGGAAGCTAGAGGCCGCCCTAGAGGGGGAGGTCGATCCAGTGGAGGCCAGGCCCGTTTCTATGCATTCCCAGCCAGGACAGATGCTATGGCCTCTGATGCAGTGATTACAGGTATTGTTTCAATTTGTCACCGAGATGCTTCGGTCTTATTTGATCCTGATTCCACGTATTCCTATGTTTCATCATAGTTTGCCCATTTTTTGGATATGCCCCGTGAGTCCCTAGTCACATCTATTCATGTGTCGACCCCGGTGGGTGATACTATTATTGTGGACCGTGTGTATCGGTCATGTGTTATATCTATTGGGGATCTGGACACCCGAGTGGATCTCATATTTCTTAGCATGGTTGAATTTGATGTGATATTGGGCACGGATTGGCTATCTCTGTGTCATGTTATTCTATATTATCACGTTAAGGCCATGACCTTAGCGATGCCGGGATGTCCGAGAGTCGAGTGGAGAGGTTCTATTGATTATGTGCCTAGTAGGGTGATTTCATACCTGAAGGCTCAGCGTATCGTAGAGAAAGGATGTCTGTCTTATTTGTCTTTTGTGAAGGATGTCAGTACTAAGACTCCCCTTGTTGATTCTATTCATGTAGTCTGTGAGTATACGGATGTGTTTCCTACTGATCTGCCGGGCATGCCGCTTGACAGGGATATTGATTTTTGCAATAAGGTGGTGTGGGGCACTCAACCTATTTCTGTTTCGCCGTATCGTATGGCACCGGCGGAGTTGAAGGAATTGAAAGAGCAGCTTCAGGAACTCCTAGAAAAGGGGTTCATCCGGCCTAGTGTGTCACCTTGGGGTGCACCAGTGTTGTTCGTGAAGAAGAAGGATGATTCCATGAGAATGTGTATTAACTATAGGCAGCTGAACAAGGTTACAGTCAAGAATAAGTATCCTCTACCTCGCATTGATGATTTGTTTATCAGCTTCAGGGAGCTAGGGTGTTCTCTAAGACTTACTTGAGATCCGGGTACCATCAGCTGAAGATTCGAGATTCAGATGTTTCTAAGACGGCTTTCAGGACCCGTTATGGCCACTATGAGTTTTTGGTGATGTCTTTTGGGCTGACCAATGCCCCAGCAACTTTCATGCATCTGATGAACAGCGTATTCCAGCCATATTTGGATTCCTTTGTTACTATGTCCATTGATGACATCCTGGTGTATTCTCGTATCCAGGAGGAGCATGCCCAGCATTTGAGGGTTGTATTGTAGAGATTGAGGGAGGAGAAGCTTTGCAAAGTTCTCCAAGTGTGAGTTTTGGCTTGGCTCAGTAGCTTTCTTGGGGAACGTGGTGTCCAGCGAGGGTATTCAGGTTGACCTGAAGAAGATAGAGGCGGTGCAGAGTTGGCCCAGGCCGTCCTCAGCTACAGAGATTGGGAGCTTCCTTGGTTTGGTAGGGTATTACCGTCGCTTTGTGGAGGGGTTTTCTTCTATTGCTTCACCCTTGACCAAATTGACTCAGAAGGTTGCGTTGTTCAGGTGGTCAGACAAGTGTGAGGAGAGATTTCAGAAGCTCAAGATGGCTTTGACATCAGCCCCAGTGTTATTATTGCCATCAGCTTCAGGTTCTTATACCGTGTATTGTGATGCCTCAAGGATAGACATTGGTTGTGTTTTGATGCAGGAGGATAGGGTGATTGCCTACGACTCACGCCAGTTGAAGACTCATGAGAATAATTACCCGGTGCATGATCTCGAGCTAGCAACCATTGTTCACGCCTTGAATATTTGGCATCATTATTTATAGGTTCATTGTGAGATTTTTACTGATCACCGTAGCCTGCAGCACTTATTTAAGCAGAAGGATCTAAATTTGCGTCAGAAGAGATGGTTGGATCTTCTCAAGGACTATGATATCACTATTCTATACCATCCGAGGAAGGCCAATGTAGCGGTCGATGCCTTGAGTCATAGAGCAGAGAGTTTGGGGAGTCTAGCATATCTTCTAGCAGCTGGGAGACCATTAACACTTGATGTTCATGCCTTAGCGGACCAGTTGGTGAGGTTGGACCTATCGAACCCCGTTGGGTATTTGCTTGTGTAGCCTACAGGTCTTCTCTTTATGACCGTATCAGAGAGCGCCATTTTGATGAACCACTTGCTTGTTCTTCAAGATAGGGTCCAACGAGGTGATTCTAGGGATGTGGTTATTGGTGATGATGGTGTTATGAGGATTTAGGGTCGGATATGTGTGCCTAATGTAGATGGGCTTCGGGATTTGATTCTTGAGGAGGCCCACAGCTCGCGGTATTCCATCTATCCGGGTGCTGCCAAGATGTATCAGGATCTGAGGCAGCATTATTGGTGGAGGCGGATGAAAAATGATATTGTTGGATTGGTATCTCGGTGTCTCAACTGCCAGCAGGTCACGTATGAGCACCAGAGACAAGGTGGATTGCATCAGAGTTTGGTTATTCCTGAGTGGAAGTGGGAGCAGATCACCATGGACTTTGTAGTTGGACTCCCATGGACTTCGAGGAGGTTTGATGCTATATGTGTTATTGTGGATCGGCTGACTAAGTCAGTGCACTTCATTCCTATTGGTACTACTTATTCTTCGGAGCGGCTATCTGAGATTTACATCAGGGAGATTGTTCGGTTGCATGGTGTTCCGGTTTCCATCATTTTTGATAGAGGTACTCAGTTCACATCACAGTTCTGGAGGTCCGTGTAGAGAAAGTTGGGTACTCAGGTTGAGTTGAGCATGTCTTTCACCCTCATACGTACGGGAAGTCTGAGCGCACTATTCAGATTCTGGAGGACATGTTGTGCGCTTGTGTTATTGACTTTGGGGGTTCATGGGACCAGTTTCTTCCACTCGCGGAGTTTGCATATAATAATAGTTATCAGTCTAGCATTCAGATGGCTCCATATGAGGCTTTGTATGGGAGAAGGTGTAGATCTCCGGTTGGTTGGTTTGAGCCGGGCGAGGCCAGACTCTTGGGTACGGATTTGATACAGAATGATCTAGATAAGGTGAAGTTGATTCAGGAGCGGCTTCGCACGGTGCAGTCGAGGCAGAAGAGTTATGCGGTCCGGAAGGTCCGGGATGTATCTTTCATGGCTGGGGAGAAAGTCCTGCTGAAGGTGCCACCCATGAAGGGTGTTATGCGGTTTGGAAAGAGAGGTAAGTTGAGTCCCCGGTTCATTGGGCCTTTTGAGGTGCTTCAGAGGGTTGGAGAGGTGGCTTATAGACTTGCCTTGCCACCTAGCTTATCGAGCGTGCATCCAGTGATTCATGTTTCTATGCTTCGGAAGTATATTGGTGACCCGTCTCATGTTTTAGACTTCAGTTCGGTTCAACTTGAGGGTGATATGTTTTATGAGGTAGAACCAGCAGCTATTTTGGATCGTCGGGTCAGAAGGTTGAGGTCTAAGGATATAGATTCAGTAAAGGTGCAGTGGAGAGCGCAGCCAGTGGAGGAGGCCACCTGGGAGACAAAGTGGAAGATGCGGAGAAGATACCCCTACCTATTTGAGACTCCAGGTATGTTTCTAGACCCGTTCAAGGACGAACGCATGTTTATGAGGGAGAGAATGTAACGACCCGACCGGTCGTTCTGAGAGTTTAGCCCTTTTCCCTTTCCATTTCTACTTCATAATTGTTTGGTTCAGCTCTTTTGTGTTGCGTTGGTTTGATTGATTTGGGTTCAGGTTGGTTGTGGTGAGAAATGAGACACTTAGTCTCTTCGATTGGTGATTTAGTTGGAAAAGTCAATTGGAAGTTGACTTATAGGTAAATGATCTCGGAATGGGGGTTTTGTGGCTCGGATAGCTTCATTAGGTGAATTGGGACTTAGGAGTGTGTTCGGAATGTCATTCGGAGGTCCGGAGTAGAATTAGGCTTGAATTGGCAAAATTGAATTTTTTGCGATTTCCGATCGGTAGTGGAAAATTAGCCATCGGGTTCGGAATGGAATTCCAGAAGTTGGAACAGGTCCATAGTATCGTTTGGTATATGTGTGCAAATTTTCAGGTCATTTGGACGTGGTTTGGGTGGTTTCGACATCATTGGCGAATATCGGAAGTTTACAAAACCTTAGGCTTGAATTTGGATTTGATTTGGTGTTTTGATGTTATTTTTAGCGTTCCGAGGGTTCGACTAGGTTAGTATATTAATATATGACTTGTTTTTACATTTGGTTGGGGCCTAGAGGGGCTCGGGATTGATTTTGGGAGGTTGGAAGTTGGGAAAAATTGCAGGTGCGGAAGTTAGGAACCTGACTTGGGAGCGCAGGTGCGGAAGTTATGTCGCACCTGCGGGCCCGCAAGTGCGTGTTAAGGAATGCAGATTCAGAATTTTGCCTTTAAGTGAGTTTCCGCACCTGTGAGGAATTTTCTGCATGTGCGGGATTTAGGTCGCAGATGAGATATAGCTGGGCAGAACCAATATAAGGTTGCCTTCGCGAAATTCTCTCATTTTCTTCACCATTTTTGACGGATTTTGGAGCTTTGAGCAGGGATTTCAAGGGGGAATCAAGTGTATTCAGTGAGGTAAGCTACATGGACTTTGTATCTTGTGTTTATGGCAATTATCTCATTGTTTAATCATGTTTTAGTATTGAAATTTGGAGGATTAAGGGCTTGAAACTTGAGAGTTTAAATTGGGGAATTGAGGGGCTATTTGGGATCCGATTTTGATGTATTTGGTATGCATGAACTCGTGAGAGTGTAAGGATTCTAGTTTTTTTTATTTTTATCAGAATCTGAGATGTGGGCCCGGGGGTCGGGTTTGGCCAATTTTGGGATTATTGATGTAAATTGGATATTTTCGAGTGGGCTTCGTCCCTTTAGTATATGTTTTATGATATGAATTTGTTTTTAATAGATTCGGAGCGCGTTGAGGCCGAGTCGAGAGGCAAAGGCATCGCGGAGTAGTTTTCTTCCGGTTTGAGGTAAGTAACGAACATAAATCTTGACCTGAGGGTATGAAACCCTGGTATTTCGTATTGTTTGATAAATAAGGTGACACACATGCTAGGTGACGGGCGCGTGGGCGTGCACCGATAGGGATTGTGAATTGGTTCGTCCCATAGCGATTATCACGCCGCGTATTTGATTTGAAATCACATGATACTCCGTGTTTTAGAGATTTATACTATATTTGGGTTGTATGCCATGTTTAGGGCCTTGTGCCGACCTGTTTGGACCCTCAGGGGTATTTTACTACTATTCTCACACTGCTTTTGATAGAAAATATAACCACAGTCATGATTTATACTTGTTCATTGTTCATTCCTGTTTATCACCCTGTTTTGAAATAATGAAAGATATTTTTGGGCTGAGTCCCCGTGTTTTGTGGTGAGTTTCCCGAGTGGCTTGTGAGGGTGATGATTTAGCAAGGCCGAGAGACGGATTTGTGAGGATAGTGATGGATCGAGTTGCACGTCGCAGCGTTATATACATATATACATATATATTGGATCGGGCTGCACGCCGCATCGATATATATATATATTGGATTGGGTTTCACACCACGACGTTATATATATTGGATCGAGTTGCACGCCGCAGCAATATAGCGATTGGGTTGAAGGATCCCCTCTGGAGTTTCTACACCCCAGTGAGCCGCAATCGATTATTTATGGATCGGGTTGCACGCCGCAACGGTTGTTATATGATACCTATTAAGCGTGAGTGCTGAGTATGAGTGCTGATTGACGAGAGATGAGTCACGAGTGACTGAGAGGCTTTATTTGTGAGTGACATTGTGCCCGAGGGGCTTATTTGCTATGAAACTACTGTTTTTACTCTTCTTTGTATTTCTGCCTCTAAACCGTAAATGTTGAATAAATGCTTTACATGATATTGGAAAAGAGAAAAATGGAGTTTATAAAACTTTTGGAACGTAGATTTTCCTGACTGGTTTTACAGTTTTCCGCTGACATTTCTTATTTAATTTTTGCATGACTTTAAAGCTCGTCACTGCACTCAAGTCCTTATTTATATTTTTTACTTACTGAGTTGGTGTACTCACGTTACTCCCTGCACCTTATGTGCAGATTCAGGTGCCCGGATCGAGTGAGACTCATTTGTTCTCAGTGGAGCTGATCGGAGATTGTGAGGTATTTGCACGGCGTTCGCAGCCCCACCCTTCATCCTCTCATTTTTGTCGCATATTTACATTTTTCCTAGACTTGATGTATTAAGGAAATACCGTGTCAAATTTTGTGTCCTATTTAGTGCTTATGACTTTTGACTCCGCGTTTTGGGGATTTTTGTTCAGATATTTTCTTTGATTATCCGAAGATTTTGAAATACTAAACGTGCAAGATTTTTGATACATTGCATTGTTGTTTTAAATGGGAAGTTCCTTGTTTGATGTTCAGTAAATTGGCTAGCCTAGTACTACGATAGGCGTCATCATGGCCAGTGTAGATTTGGGGTCGTGACATGGAGTTATGATTATCTTTTGCTGCTTACCCTTATTTGAATTGTTGAATATCTCTCATAATTGCTCGACCTCAAAAGGAGTTTAGATAACATATATCTTAGTCGACTTGCCTTTATTTGAAATTATTTGACTCGTGGTGGCTTCTTATTGTTGAGTTGAATATTGTGGATTCGTTGCTACGTTTCTGTTTTTGCCTCATTAAGTTGTTCTCGTTATACTTAGCATTCTTTACCGTGATTATTCCTTGTGAACGAGTTCTACTGTTTCCTTTGTGATTCAAAGTTCTTGTATTGGTTTACTCACCATAATTTGTATTACTGTCATTGTTGCTTCGCACTTGTTGTGGTGATGTACAAGTTTTTTGTCGTGCTATAATTGTTGTCTTTGTTGGTTGTGCTGCATATTTATTTTAGGACTACTGACGTATTGCGGGAGATCCCCAAGCACTGCATATTTATTTTGGGACTATAGACGTATTCCGGGAGATCCCTTAGCACTGCATATTTATTTTGGGATTACGGACGTATTCCGGGAGATCCTCCAGAACTGCATATTTATTTTGGGACTACGGACGCATTCCGAGAGATCTCCCTATACTGCATAATAACTTCGGGACTACGGGACGGGATCCCGGTAGATTCCCCCGTTGATTTATCTGTATTTGGAGATCTTCTATGCTTGGGTGTCACAGGGTGACCTATACTCGAAGGATATTTACTTGAAAGGTTGTACTTGAAAAGTATTTACCTTGAAGAAACTATGTTTGAAAGACATTATTTGAAAAGTATATTTGAAAAGCATTTATCTTGAAGAAACTATGTTTGAAAGACATTATTTGAAAAGTATATTTGAAAAGCATTTATCTTGAAGAAACTATGTTTGAAAGACATTATTTGAAAAGTATATTTGAAAAGCATTTATCTTGAAGAAACTATGTTTGAAAGACATTATTTGAAAAGTATATTTGAAAAGCATTTATCTTGAAGAAACTATGTTTGAAAGACATTATTTGAAAAGTATATTTGAAAAGCAGTTATCTTGAACGAACTATGTTTGAATAATATTTATTTGAAAAGTTATATTCGAAAGAAGTATATTTCAAAAGAATTTCCTATTGAAAAAGATCATAATTTAAATATTCAATATAAGAACTTACGGATGAAAGTTTACACTAGAAGCATTTGACTAATTTATTGGGGTTGTTGTCTAAGGCCTGATGTGGAAACTATTGCAGTGCTGAGTTACTACTTGCCCTTACTGTATTGTGGCTTTCGAATTTGGGTTGTGTTCGCGTCCATCCTTCTGTGTCTTATTATGGCGTTCCGTTGTTATTTGCTGGTTTCCTTCCTTATTGTAGATGTTATGTTGTTAGCCCTATTGTGTAGTCATTAGATAGATGCCATGTTCCGTCATTCTTATACTTATGCTTGTTCAGTTTATTAGACCAGTGGGTGTCTTGACTAGTTCTCGTCACTACTTCACCGATGTTAGTCTTGATACTTACTTGGAACCGCTGTGGTGTGCTCATACTACACTTTTGCACATTCTTGTGCAGATCCAGGTATTGATCGTTAGTAGCTGTGCGGATCCTTGCTGAGGAGACTCAAGGTAAACCTGTCGCTGCATTCACAGGCTTCGGAGTCACCTTCTTACATTGTATTCAACTGTTTTTAATCATTTCCAAACACTAATATTTAGAAGTTATAGCAAACTCTGTAGAGCTTATGACTTGTACAACCAGTTTTTAAAAATTGTAAAATTACGTAATGGTTTCCATATGGAAACTATTAGATTTTGTTTAATTGTTGTTGTTATTCATAAAAGGTTAGGCTTACCTATTCCTAAGACTAGGTGCCATCATGATACCCAACAGAGGGAAAATTGGGTCGTGACAAGTTGGTATCAGAGCTCTAGGTTCATAGGTGCTACGAGTCATAAGCGAGTTTAGTCGAGTCTTGTGGATCGGTACGGAGATGTCTGTACTTATCTTCGAGAGGCTACGAAACTATTAGGACAATTTCACTTCCTTCATTCCTGTCGTGCGAGTTCATTGATCTTGAATTTTGAAATTTATCATTCCATTCTCTCACAAATGGCGAGGACACGAGCTGCAGTTCCTGATGATGTTACCCCCAGAGCAGATGTCGCTAGGGTCAAAGGCAGAGGCCGACCCTATCACAGTTTAGGGGAATTTATCACTAGGGTCAGAGGAGCCACCAGTAGTTCCAGTTGGGGGGCATGGTATCAAAGGCGCCTGTTGTTACCCCCGGACTTCAGGGACTTTATCACAGTTCCTGAGCATGTTTGGTACATTGGTTCAGGCGGGGTTGATTCCGGTTGCACCAGCTACTTCACAGACCGGGGGAGGAGCCCAAAATCCCGCCGCCCACACTCCAGAGCAGCGAGTTCATGTTGGTGAGGTTCTATGTGTCATGGTGACACAACCTGTGGTTCCAGTTCAGCTCATGGTCAAAGCAGCATCATCCGAGGAAGGGTAGCTTAGATTTGCAAGTTTCAAGAGATATAACCCTCCTACATTCAGTTGTTTAGCTTCAGAGAGTGCACAGGGTTTGCTGGACGAGTGACATAGCATCCTCTGGACTCTGGATATTGTTGAGACGAGTGGGGTTACTTTTACTACATTCCAGCTTAAGGGAGCTACTTATCAGTGGCAGCGGGCATATGAGTTAGGTATCCCGGCCGATGCAGCTTCACTTACATAAGCTCAGTTTTCAGAGATGTTTTTGAGAAAGTTTGTACCTCAGTCCCTTTGGGATGCATGACGCGCAAGAGTTTGAGCAGTTGCGTCAGGGCACTAAGTCAGTATTTGAGTATGTCGTCAGATTCAGTGATTTGGCCAAAAATGCACCTGCCTTGGTTGCTACGGTTAGATAGGGAGTCTGTAGTTTCATTTGGGGGCTCAGACATGATATACGGTTCAGCATGACTCGGGAGTTGGAGTCAGATGCCTCGTTTCAACAGGTGGTAAGGATCGCTCGCCGGTTAGCGGGCATGTGGGACCGAGAGCGAGAGGACCGACAAGACTAGGAGAGAGAGTTCAGGGAGGCGAGGAGGCCTCGTGAACCGGAGAGATTTTCTGGTTTTTATTTTGGAGGCAGTGTAAGACATGGTAGAAGTTTTGTGGGTTAGCCAGTTCAGTTTGCACTTCCGGCTTCACGTAGTGTTTCAGGTGTTCATGGGTCTCAGAGCTTCTCGTAAGGCACAGTTTCCACCGCCACGTCAGTAGAGAGGTTGTTTTGAGTGTGGAGATATCATCCATATGGTGAGAGATTGTCCTAGGCTCCGGGCAGATGTCTTACAGCGGGGTATTCAAGCGAGTGAGGGGCGTCCAAGAGGGGGAGGCCCGACCCGTTGATGTGTTTCATATAGTAGGTTGAGGACCGTTGTTCCAGATGTTATCATACAGGTATGTTTTGATCTTTTACAGAGGGGCACCATTTGTATTTGATTATAGTTTTGCTGGTCGGGACGAATCCCTTATTTGTTGCTTCATTTATGAATGAGTTATCATTGCTTGTGTCTATCATTGTTTTTATTCAGCATTGAGAGTGGTGAGACTATAAGTGAGTCCTTTTTGTTCATCATGGTAAGCTTGATGTGATTTTTCCTGAGTATTTTGGTTACGAGCTGTGATTTGATTCGCTACCGAGGTGAGAGTTCAGCTAGTGTTTTGGTTTTTTGGGCAGAGCTAAGTAGTAGAAGATTTCAATTGGTATGATATATATATTCGATCTGTGATTTAGAGCTGAGGGCGAGACCCTCGTGATTTCATGAGATTTGATGTGTTCGATCCGGGCTGTGTACCGCGATAGAAGTTATATCAGGATGTGACCCTTGTGATTTGTTCATATACTTTAACTCTTTCATTGTTATATTTCTTTGTAGGTTAGTACTGGTAGAGAGTTGTGCCTGCCAGGCTTGTTTTATAGTTTCCTTATGTGTTTCTCTTTTCATATTCAGTCGTTTTGTTCTATGTTTCTTGAGTTTTAGCCTGCGAGGTGTGTGCCAGGTGGTGTTATTTTTGGTTTGGTGATTCGGGTGTCTAATTATGAGGTCTTCGTTCTTCTTGCATCATTGTCAGTGTTATGGAGGTTTGAAACAGATACTATCAGACATGAGGCTAGTTGCCAGTGTTGGGAAGATTTCGGCAGCGATTGTGATCAGAAGTGTTATTATGGGCCTATGTGTGGTGTGTTATATTGTGTGGTCGTATCTTGTAGGTGTAGGCATAAGTTTATACAGCTGGTTGAGGCTGATGCCGGATATGGATTGAGAATCGGGTCTTTTATAAATGAGTAAAAAGTGAGAAATTAAGGTATGAGGCTTATCGGTGGTGGTAGGAAGGCTAAATTGCAGTTGAGATGGTGTCATCAGGCTTATGTATATTGGGGTGATGCAGTATCACCCGCGGGTGTATGTTGGAAGTGTGCATTTAGTGATTCGGAGACTTCGAGGCGATTCGGGCACGTTCGAGAACGAACGTTTATTTTAAAAGGGGGTGAATGTAACGACCCGACCGGTCGTTTTGAGAATTTAAGTTATGTTCCACGGTGTAAGGTCTTGAACAACTTCATATTATGTATATCGTCTTACGTGCATGGTTGAATTCAGCTACCGGATAATTCAGAGTCGAATTGGAAGGAAGATTTGATTTTTGGAAGTTTAAGTGGTGAAAATTTGACCAGAATTTGACTCTGGTATAAACGGCTTTGGAATAAGTTTTGGATGATGTCAGCAACTTCGTATGGTGATTTTGGACTTAGGTATGCGTCCAGATTAGGATTTGGAGGTCCGTAGAGTAATTTGAGGCAATTTGGTGAAAGTGAGAAATTTGAAGGTTTTTGAGAAGTTTGACCGGAAGTGGAATTTTTGATATCGGGGTCGGATTCTGATTCCGGAAGTTGAAGTAGGTCTGTAATGTTGAATGCGACTTGTGTGCAAAATTTGAGGTTAATCGGACGTGATTTGATCGGTTTCGACATCGAATGTAGAAGTTTGAAGTTCTAAAGTTCATTAAGCTTGAATTGGGGTGCGATTCATGGCTTTGATATGGTTTGAGGTGATTTGAGGCTTCGAGCAGGTCCGTGTTATGTTATGAGACTGGTTTGTGTGATTGAACGGGGTCTCGGGGGTCTCGGGTGTGTTTCGGGCTGGTTTGCAATAGCTCATGTTGGTGTCTGGTGTTGTTCTTCGCGTTCACGAGAATCTTCTCGCGTTTGCGAAGAAGGATTTGGCTTGAGGGACTTTGTTCTTCGCGTTCGCGAAGAAGAAAATATCTGTAACGGAGGTCTGACTTTGGAGGCTTATATATCACAATATATAAGATATTTAAAGATGATCCCAAAATGAGAATTGTAGCCCTTTGTGTCTAGTTTTCCGAAAAGTAAACCATATAGCATTTGGATTTGTTTAGAAAAGGTTATGGATGATACACAACAGACTGTCCGAGAAGATGAAGAAGAAATTTGTATTGCACAGGGCTGAATTTGGCAATTTATATCTCAAAATATATAAGGAATTGGAAGATAACCAAAACATAAAAGTTGTAGATATTGGTCTCTAGTTTTCAAACACTAAACCATTTATCATTTGAAGTTTTTTATGACAATTTATGGCTATTATACTGGTGTCCCGCGAACGCGAAGAAGAAACACCTGGGCAGAATTTAAAGTTCAAAAACGAGGGCTTTGAGTTCTTATCACAAAATTTAATTGGGAGCTCGGTAGAAAGCAATTTTTGGAGAGATTCTTACGTGGATATTTGGGGTAAGTGATTCTTACCTAGTTTTGGTTAATTCCCATGATTCTGTTTTTAATTTTAACATTAAATTAGTGATTTAGAGTGGAAAATTGGGGAAGATTTGAGAAACATTCTTAGGCCGAATTTTTGGGGTTTTGATCGAGATTTTGGTATCAGATTTGAGTAAATTTTGTATGGTTAGACTCGTGAGTGAATGGGTGTTCGTAATGTTTGATTTTTACCCGATTATGAGACGTGGGCCCGGGTAGGCTTTTTGGGCATTTTTCCTATTTTCTTGCCTTAGCTTCGAATTCATTAGCTAAAGTAGTTACTTGTAGTATTATTTACATTATGCAATTTATTTGATTAGATTTGGACTATTCGGAGTTGGATACTCGTGGCAAGAGCGTGGTTTCGGATTGAGTTGTGCGATTCGAGGTAAGTATCTTGTCTAACCTTGTATAGGGGAACTACCCTGTTACATCTCGCATTATTCGTACGTTAAGGTTTCATCCTCAGTTAATTGACGAAAACCTGGGGATGAGATTATCTTGAGGTTAGTATATTTATGATATTTGTACCAAGCAATAAGTAAGTGCCATAGAAGAAAGGGTACGCATATTAAAGAAAATGAGTTTCGTTAAAGGTTGTCGAATTTAGATAAAATACGGTCCGAGATATAATACCCAACTCTTATGGACTAGTACCATGTAAGCTACCATATGACCACGGTAGTATGATGTATAATGTATATTAAAAATAAGTAGAACTTTAAGTAATTTGAGATAATTCTTAATTATGCGGGTAATTGGTTAATTACCGGGTAGCAGAATATTACTTAATTAATAAATAAATTATGAGATTACACAAACCCCAAAATAAAAGAACGTGGCAGCAAGTAAAAGAAATGACTAAGAGTCATTCTTGTTAGGTGGCATAATATCCATATACTCCATTCTAAATATGGACTAAAGACTAGTATAATATTTTCCTACATTCTTCCAACCAAAATCAAACATTAGTAAGCTTTCCACCAAAAACTTACAACCAGAACGTCTTCACCAAAGTTTATCATCTTTCAACCAAAATCCAACAAAAATTGTTCGAAGCTTAACAACGTATAAATTTTGTGGTTCTAATGGAGTACGGTGCAACTTTTTTCAAGAACATCATACGAATTTTTCCCTACTCCGGGTATGTTAAGGTTATCCCTTCTTTCTTTTGGCATGATCTACACGACACAAATAAAACGAGCTTATGTACAATATTAGCAAGAAATTACAAACTTGGTGAACTCCTCTTATCATTAAAATCTATGTTTGTACTTGGGCATAAAAGTTATTGAATTCCCATTATGTATTGAAATGATCTTTGATTTTCAATAAACAAGAAAAGTTACTGGATTCCCACTATGCATTAGAATGACCTTTCGAATGGTATGGTTTAAGAAACAATTCTACATGTAAATCACCCCAGATAATCAGTATGTATTGAGATAATATGATTTTATATGTTATCACTCCTTGTTATATCTCCAACATAGTGAGACAATCATTCTGCCAAAAGTTCTGGGTTTAAATTATGCACGGACTTTCTCATCTTCTCTTGGTATTTCAATTAATACGTTTAAAGAGTGTCAAGATAAGAATTTCTCCCAATGGTGTTGCATAGTGATGAGTACACGAGTTTGACAACGTGGCATAAGGAAAAATTCATATCCCGGAATTTACGTATATTTTCATTCTTGTAAGTTACAATATTCTCCTTATCGGGACTTCATATTCAATTGAGTATTTCCAGTCAAGAGAACAGAAAGTCTATATATATAGCATTACAATATTTTCATTACCATCGAGCTATAATCGATGGGCAGGCCCCTATTGGGCAACCTCAGATC
>ML398279.1:0-65927 GCA_005239525.1 Nicotiana knightiana | reverse complement strand
TGTGTATTATCATGAGTTGGGAGCGGATTGTTTGTGATATTAGGAGTATCCTCATTGTTTGTTACCACAATTGCCTTTGCTTCAATCAAATTTTCAACGACTTTCTTTAATGTCCAACAATTTTTGGTACTATGACCCTGGGTGTTAGAGTGATACTCACATCTTGCATTTGAGGTAAAACCTTTTGAATTTTGATTCACATAACGCGGCATGACAGGTTCAATCAACTTCAGCTGCATCAACTTTCGAAATAGGCTTGTATACGATTCTCCAATTGGGGTGAACTCTTTCTTTGGCTCCTACTCTCAAACATATCCTTGTCGGGGACGAGGATTATACGATGCCTGAAAATTCGGGCGAAGTTGACGGGAGCCTTGTGGTATCGGTGCCCGCCATTGCTGGTGATTGGGAGGCCTAGCATAAGCCTGAGCATTAAACACTGTGTATTGTTGTGAAGGAACTGAGTATCGGGGACCCTGAGGTGGATAGTAATTTTGAGGAGAACTGGATTGTCCTTGTTGGAAANTTCATCGGGGGTTTGACCCTAGCAGCTTGCTCTCTCCACTTGATTGCATATTCTCTGAAGCTTTCTGTTTGGTTTCTTCTTTATGTTGACAAGAGAGGAACGGTCTGGCACTATATCAATATTGTACTGAAATTGTTGGAAAAATCTTGAGCCATGTCGTTCTACACATTCCAGTGAGAGATGTCTTGATCTATGAACCATTCTGAAGCAATTCCAGTTAAAANTTAATCGCCTCAGCGAAAGGTTTACCAATGGCGGCCAACATGTAGTGGAGGTAATCAGGATCCTGAGCTTGGAGAAAATAGTCAATCATTTCTGCCTCTTTCATCGGGGGTTTGACCCTAGCAGCTTGCTCTCTCCACTTGATTGCATATTCTCTGAAGCTTTCTGTTGATTTCTTCTTTATGTTGACGAGAGAGGAACGGTCTGGCACTATATCAATATTGTACTGAAACTGTTGAACAAAATCTTGAGCCATGTCGTTCCACACATGCCAGTGAGAGATGTCTTGATCTATGAACCATTCTGAAGCAATTCCAGTCAAACTTTCCCCAAAATAAGCCATGAGTAATTCTTCTTTGCCTCCTTCTCCCCTTAATTGGTTACAATACCTCTTCAAATGGGCGATGGGATCACCATGCCCGTCATACTTGTCAAGCTTGGGGGTCTTGAAACCGGGTGGCAAATGGACATGGGGAAACATGCATAGATCGTTAAAGGACACACTCTTGTGGCCTCCCAAACCCTGTATGTTTCTCATGGTTTGTTCCAAACTCTTCATCTTTCTAGTCATTTCCTCTTGTTCCGTATTCTTGTCAGGTTTTTCAGTCTCAACTGGGAACATGTTCTGAGGAATATGCTTGTATGAATCTTGAACCTTGAAAGTTAGTTCTGGAGAGTAATGTTGAGCATCATGAGCATTCAGTTGCGGATCATTATTGGACTTTTGAGCAAGATCTGGTTGAGGAACAGTGAAAGTAGGGACAATGGGTACAGTATGTGGGTCATTTCTGAGGGGTGCGGTTGGAGGACGTGGAATGGAAGTACTGACGATAGTGGGAAGGTTAATGCTCGGACTGAATCTAGGTTGGTACAACGGGTTACTTGTTAGGAAGATGGGCACTTGATTTGCAACTGACACATTATGAAGATTATCCGAAGTCCCTATGGGTAGTGGAGGCGGTGCATGTCCATTCGCCCAAGCTTGGTACACCTCTGCTAATTGTTGCTTCAACACTCTTACTTCTTCAACCAGTCCCGAACTTTGTTCGACCAACTGTCCATGGATATCACCAGTATCTGACTCATTCTCACTGTTGTTTGCCATGCTACTTTTTCCTTTTGATCTCGTGTTATAAGGGTGAGTCGCCAGTTTAAACCACAAACCAACCACCTCTGTTTAACTATATCTTTAAATGACAAATAAACGTGTTAGAGTTAGGCATTTTGAAGATATTAATCACACATTATATGTCATACACCTAATACCATTTTCATTTCTAGAATGAGTTTGACAGGCTTCATGCTTCATCCCGGCTTATTGGTTTATTGGTTTATTTTCATCTTGAATTTAGCGTTCTCTTTTCTTTCTCTCTTTTTTATTTATTTATTCCTAATTCCTATCTTTTTTTCCAGATTAATTATGGTTATGATCGCATCCGATGGGGATTGCCTACATATCATGACACCGCACGAATCAGACCATTCCGTAGTTCAGGAAAATCTGGAATAAAATAAATAAACTAACTCTTATTCTTATACAATTCAGACCGTGAATGCTCCTGACAAAGAAAATATGTCTTTGGATTTCTAAGTTTTTCTTTTGGAAGACTTCTAAAGAAGAAATAAATTTTTTTTTTTATTTTGAATTTTTTTGTTTTTGGGAATTTCCGAAAGAAAGACTTCTAAATAAGAACGCAAATATTTTTTGATTTTGAGAATAAATTAAAAGAAAATATTTTTAAATTTTTGAAAAGTAGGGGTCGGACCCGATGAAGGTTGCATATGTATCTCACATCCGATGAGAATAAGACCCGCGTAGTTCAGTCAAAATAATTTTTTAAAAAATATTTTAAAAATTGTGATTTTATATACTAGAACCCTTCAAAATTTTATTTTATTTTTTATTTTTTTAAAAAAATTTATGAAAACTTGGAGGAAATTTTCTCTTTCTCTCTCCTCTGTTTAATCGATCTATCCTAAAGCCGGTCAACATTTCAGTTAAACCTACCAAATAATGTTACATGTAGAACAGAAAAATGAACATTTTGGTCTGAAAAATTGGCACATGTCCTAGACGGACCCGATCCCTGTGCCGAGTCCCGCTAAGTCCAATGCACATGATGCAAATAAAACGTAGTCTACTAGGGATATTCATTGCTTGTGGCTTGTTCTTCTAAGTTTTCAAATCTTAAAGGAGATGGTATCTAGACATGGCTTATCCGGGCGGACAACCCGAGTCGAGGAGCGTCAAGTATCACCAGCAGTAGAACAACACTGGCTAGCTAACGACACTCCTGCTTAATCATGTGTGACTAAATCCTTCACCAGAAGCTGGTAGGCTAACTGACTTTATCTCAAGACAGAAATTTTGTGATGCTTGTAAGCAAACACAACATGACTACCTATTAGAGGGCTGAAAAGGGTTCGAGAGAGCATACAATTTATATCACAGTTCAAATAAATATTAAAGTGGTAAATAAGATACAAATAGCACATTAGGCTCCCAAAAACAATAATATCAAAAACATGATAAAAGCCAAACAATAATCAATGTACAAAGCTCGAATGCTTATTAATAGTCCCCAGCGGAGTCGCCAGAGCTGTCACACCTCCTTTTTTTCTTCCGCAACCCTATTACGTGGTTGAGTTAGAAGAGTTTTTCCAATTAAAGTGACGTTTTGAAAAGGGATTAATTATTATTTGGAGTCGCCACTTGGAATTGAGTTTTGGTGTTCCAAGTCACCTTTTATTTGATTCCCTTTTCAAAAGGAAAGGTTGACTCTTAATTTATGGTCTACGAAAATAGAAGAGTGAGTAAGGAATTCTGTTGACCGACAGAAAGGTGTAAGGTATCCCTCGAGTCCTGTGGTTATAGCACGGTCTCTTTTATTGACTCATGTAAGGCTCAAATCAATTTTTAGCTATTCTTGTCTTTTTTTATCATGGCTTATTTATTACCGCTTAATTAATTATTATATTTTATTAATTGTGTTTACCAAGACGTGGAACACATACAAGGTACTTCTTTGAAATTAAATGTTAAACCAAGGTACGGAATATACACATGGCTATAACATAATTATTTTAAATCTAAAGGCATCGAGACGCGGAATGAGCACATGATCCTTTTATTATTTAATCATACCAATTCAAGGTTCGAGTATGAACAAATGGGCTAATATTTAAAGTACATCTAAAAATTTTCTAGTGTTTTAAAGTATTATTCCATGTATCGTACTTAAATCATTCCATGAATCATCAAATACTACAAGGATACTGGAGTTATACCATATATAATACCTGCAAATAACTTACATATAAAAAAATATCTGAAGCATCTGAATACAATTATTATACCAACTTCCATCTCCAAATGACATACATGAATATACATAAAATATTAATATACCATTTTTTTTGTTCTTTTTATTCTGACTTCTAATTCTCCTTTTTCTTTCGTTCTTTTGTTCTTTTGTTCTCACTTCTAATCTTTCCTTTCCTTTTTGTTCTTTTATCTTTTTCTGTCCCCTTCTTCTCCCCTGTTTTTCCTTCTTTGTTTTTCTTTTATAACCTAGTATTATATGTAGTGTGTAAGTAATGTAGGAAGATAATGGAGGTATGGAGAGGATGTGGGAGTTACGTGAAAGGTGAGGGGTTTGAGGGAAATGTGGTATAAAGAGTGGGAAGTTAGGCTAAAAAAGTGGGAATAATGGGGTTAATAAAAAAAATAATATATATATTTGAATTTCTCTTCTTCTTTTTTTAATTTAATTTAGGAATACTATTTATACTCTAAGAATGTGTTTTTTTTTTTGTAGTATCTTTTTTTTATATATATACAAAAACATTTAAAACCTATTAAGAGTAAAATCAAAGTTTAAGATGCTAAGATTAGACTAGAAGAAGTATTTACACTAAAATTTTCGGTGTGGTCAAAAATTAGTTGTTCACACTCCCAGAATTGAAGATGATGAGATCCAGTTGGATGAGACTGAGGTCGGTGACGCTGCTGGGGACACAGAGATAACCAAGAAGCCATATGAAGTTCTCTTCACTCTTACCCTTCCTTTACTCTTATTTTATTGAGCATTGGGGAAAATGCTTATTTTTATTCGGGAAGGGGGGGAGGGAGTTTATTTTATATTTGATGATTCCAAGACAATTGGTTTGTAATAACTAACAATATTTTCTTCTTTTTCCTTATTTGTATATATTCTCTCTTTTCTTCTCTCATTATGTATATTTGTATTGCTTTCAATAGTTTTTGCTTGTAGCTTCTTTATGTTTGTTTCTCTTACTAGTTAGTGTGTAATTTAGTAGTTTCTTTTTCTATTTAGTAACTTTATTTGATTAGTAGCTTCTTTTCGATTTAGTAGCTTTTTTATGTTCTAGTGGATAATAAGCCTTTGATTTTCTTAATGACACGGTTCTTTCCAAAGGTAATTTTTGTGTGAACCGGATGACTCTTCCCAACAATGGATGGCGTGACAACCTTTTTAAGGGATTGAGCCCGTTTTTTGTGTTTAGGTAATTATAGTAGTAGTAATGAAGAGAAAGACCTAATTAAGTCATGCTCGAAGAGTCAAACATGCTTCATTTGGTACCAACACACTTAACTACGTGCTTAGGGTTAGAAACAAGTTTTGTTTTGGAAAGAAATAACTCTAGTTAATGTCTTTGTGACTCTTGTGTTGACTTAGACAATCATCGAGTGGTTTAATCGAACCATAGCGATTTTGAATCTTGAACGTGGTCGTTATGGGCCCTCGACTCTATCTTCTTTAACAATCCAGTTGCGTGAGAGGTAGGATATTTTTTTTCTAGTCCAAGTACCCATGCTAATGGTCTAGAACTTGCACCGAATGTGTTTCAAGGAGAAATCTTAAGTTTTGCTTGGCTTGAGAAGTGATTGCAGGCTTTCCTTGACCCGCTTGAATTTTTCCATTGCCTATCAATGTTGTTATCCCTAGTACTTGCGACATTCTCTTGAGAGAGATAAGTTAACCTTTCGCAAATCTTTGGATTGAGTGCTAAATTTCTTAAGTGAGCTAGGAAAACAGAGAGTAGAGAAGGAGGAGTTTGGGATCCACAATAACCTACATGAAAGAGCGAGCTTCCTTCATGAATAGAGTCAACTCTTGATGCTCAAGTGTCACATTAGAACTATATGTGCATAAAAGTTTAACTTGTCGTGTTGTTGATAATACATAAGTAGTGTGGGTAATTGTTGGTCCCAACTGATGTATAAATGACTCACCTTTGACTGGCTGAAATAATCCTTAATTTGTGGAGGTGGGAAATATTTTATTTTCTTGAGGACAAGCAAAAACTTAAGTTTGGGGGAGTTGATAAGTGGGGATTTTGACTACTTATTAGCACCTTTTAACTTTTGTTTTAGTCTAAAAGCTTTGAATTGTGTTCCCGAAACTGATGAAAAGTGAAAAATTACAGGAATGTTGGAAGTTGGACTCTCGAGATGAAATCCGGCTAAAAAAAAGAATAATCTAAACACAAGGCAATAAAAAGCACGGAAGCTCACAAAGTGCGGACCGCAGAATTCCATCTGCGGCCGCAAACAATGAAGAAAACCCCAGCAGGTTTTCTAGCAAACTGCGGACCGCACAGGAATTGTGTGGCTGCAAATGGCAAGCTGGAGATCAACTTCAGAGGGTTGCAAAATTTCAAAAGTCCAAGTCCCTCAAAATTGCAGACCTTACAAGAATTGTGCGGCCGTAGAAGTAAAGATGCGGACCACAGAAGGCCAGACTGAGGCCGTAGAAGTAAAGATGCGAACCATGGAAGATCAAATTGCGGCCGCAATGATAGCAGAAACATTGTCTCGTGGCCGTAGTTGAGAATTATGCGGCCGCAGATTCCCAGATCCTACAAGATGAAGTATTCTGCAGACCGCACATGGAATTGTGCGGCAGGAGAACCTCCTGAAGAGCATTTTTGTCCGAAATTTCCAGCCTTGTATAAATAGACGCGTTTCACAAAATTAGGTTAACCTTTGACATCAATAAGTCATGTAGCCGTTTTTATTTGCCTCTTTTGGAAGTTTTCTGTATTTTGGAGTATTTTACTATAGATTTTATCAATTTAACTTTACAATATGAGTTTAATTAGTATTTCTTCAATTTCAAGCATGAGTAGCTAGATTTTTACTAGGATTGTGACCTAACTCTAGTGTGTAAACCTTATGGGTATCTAATTTGGGACTTGTTTATGGTTGGGTATTTATTATTTAACCTTGTTCATGCTTTAATTTGTGAAATTAATGGTTGCAAATATTAGTTCATGCTTAATTGACTTAGTCTCTACTTGAGAAACAAAGACTTAGTCTAGGAAAACTTGACTAGCAAGAAATTGGGTCAATCAAGAGATTGTTCAACCCAATTAAAGGGCTCAACCTAGAGATAGTAATAACTTGACTTGAGCTTTTATCAACCATATTATGTGATACCCATTTGGACTTGAGAAAGCCAAATTGGGCAAAACTACCCCTTGACCGAGAGGTACTGAGTGGGTAACTGAGAGTTGATAGCTATAATACACCCCGATCAACAAAACCAGCATTAAGGTTTATATCCCATTAGGCGAACACCAGGCGATGGTCATAGCCCCAGGCTTTTTACAAACTTGAAAAACAACAAAAACAAATATCCTAGTCTTATTTCTTAATTTTGAAATCTTAGTTTTAAAATAACAATAGAAACAAAACCAATTTGTGGAAGTGCAAATTAGAACAATTCAAATTCACACATTAGAATATATAATCCTAACTCCCATATAGATCCTTGTGGATTCGATCCCAACTTTTCGTTGGGTTACTATAATTGCAATGGACCGATTCATACCTTGTATTGAGGTGTGCATTATGCGCGATAGGTCAAGCACATCAAAGAGACTAAGCGGCCCCGACCATTGCAGTCTGACCTTACCCAAAGAGATCCTAACTTAATATGTAAGTATCACGGCACTCATGGTCACAGGACCAAGGATTGCCGACAGTTGAGAGAAGAAGTTGCTCGGTTATTCAAAAATGGACACCTCCAAGAATTTTTGAGCGATCGAGCCAAAAACCAGTTCAGGAACAGGGACACCAACAAACAGGTTGGACAAGAAGAGCCTCAGCACTTCATCCATATGATCATCGGAGGAGTCGATTCCCCCAAGGAGCAATGACAAAATGCACAAAAGTGTCTATCATAAGGGAAAAATGCATCCAAGATTATGGCACAGATGGAACCATTTTGTTCATCGACAAGTATGCTGAGGGCATCATGCAACCTCACAATGATGTGCTGGTAAAATTTGTACTTGTCAATAAATCTTGAGTTAAAAGTGTGTTGATTGATCCAGGTAGCTCGGCCAATATCATTAGATCAAGTGTCGTAGAGCAATTGGTGTTACAGGCCCAAATAGTGCCAGCAGTCCAAGTGTTGAACGGTTTTAACATGGCATGAGAAACCACTAAAGGGGAGATAACCCTGCCAGTAAACGTTGTCGGTACGATCCAAGTGACAAAGTTCAACGTTATCGAAGGAAAATGAGGTATAACGCTCTATTCGGAATATCGTGGGTTCACAACATGAGGGCGGTACCCTCGACCTTGTAACAGGCGTTGAAATACCTAAACCAGGAGGATTCAAGATGGTATACGGAGAGAAGCTGGCCGCAAAAGAGATATTCACAGTCGACGAGGTAATCCCGATGCTCATGGTTTCGATATCAAGGAACGCGAAGCTGACCAATCATTGATGCCGACCTCGACCAAACTGGAGGAACGAGGAGTAGACGAGGAGAAGAATTATGAAGTCCTAGATTAAACATAGATCTATGATACTGACGCCACCAAATCGACAGTCGAAGAGCTGGAGTAAGTCATATTAATCGAACACCTATTGGATCGAAATGTATACCTGGGCACGGGGTTAACCCTCGAGCTTAGGAAAAAACTCATTGTTTTTCTTAAAGCTAATGTAGATTGTTTCGCTTGGTCCCATTTGACATGATCCCACCGGAGGTAACCACTCATAAGCTGAGTATGGACCCGAAGTTCAATCCGGTTAAGAAGAAGAGGAGGCCGCAGTCCGAGATCAAGCATGCGTTCTGCAAGCATTTAAATTTTATCGAATTTAAATAGATAAAATAATACGGACTATATTTTAAATATATTAGTCCAAATAAATATTATGGGCTAATACAGTTATATTAGTAAAATACATATGTGTTGAATAAATGAGTCCAAATCTACTGGGTTAGCCCATTTGATTGGGCTACAAATAATGAGTCCACTTCATTAGGCCTAATATGCCATATTCCTAGAGGCCCAGTTTTGTGTCACGTGTCAAATGGCGTGGCACACTAAGTCAAACGAAAGAGCCAATAGGATCATGCCATGGGTCAAAATGACAAGGCATGCTAAGTCACATTAAAAGGATAATAAAACTGCGCCACATGTGCAAGTGACATGTTCTTACCAATCAAATGCGGCCTTGTCGCATTTCAATTTGATTGGTCGAAAAGAGTTTGTTATTATCATAACTCTTCTCTTCCAAAACTATAAATAGGGGTCTTCATAACCCAGAAAAGACACCAAAAGTTATAGAAAGAAGCAAGAAAGAGCTCGTGGATCCAACACTGCAAATTCCTCCATCAGTTTCAAGCTTCAAGCAATTAAGTCCAAGCTCAAGAACGAAGAACAAACCCAGTTCAAACTCAAGAACGAAGTACAAATTAAGTTCAAGCTCAAGAATGAAGAAAAAATCAAGATTCAAGGAGTACGAGTTCAAATCAAAGTTCGTGCTAGTTGAATCCAAGATCAACTTCTGTGTCAACAAATATAGATTCAAGATCAAGCTCAAGGGCATTTGAATTTAGTTACTATCGGAAAGAAGAATCAGAGGATTCATAGATATTGTACACTCAAATTATTAGAAATCAAATACTACGGTTGTTGCAATATTTTCGATCTCGATTGTATTTTCTTGACGTAAATTTATTGTCTACGCATTCCTCAAGGACGAGGTATCCAAACTTCTTAAAATAGGATCCATCCTGGAAGTTAAATACCCGAACTGGTTAGCTAACATAGTGGTAGTGCCTAAAAAGGTAATAATCTAAGAATGTGTGTAGATTACAAATCTCTAAACAATACATGCTCGAAGGATTCTTTCCTTTTTCCTAACATCGATCAAATGATTGACGCGACGGTCGGGCATGGGATACTCAGTTTTCTCGATGGCTATCCCTGGTACAACCAAATTCTGATGGACCCGGACGATTACGAAAAGAGTTCTTTCATCACTAAATGTGGCACCTACTGTTATAATGTAATACCGTTTGGAATAAAGAACACCAGTGCCATCTATCAACGCTTAGTAAACTAGATGTTGTAAGAACAGATAGGAAAATTAATGGAAGTTTATATTGACGATATGTTGGTCAAGTCCATCCGAGCATAGAACCATTTGAAACAATTGCAGGAAACCTTCCACATACTGAAAAAATACAATATGAAGCTAAACCCGAATAAATTCGCATTCCGGATTGGATAGGGAAAATTCCTTAGGTTTATGGTATCCAATAGAGGGATCGAAATCAACCTCGACAAAATCAAGGTCATAGAGGACATCATCTTGGTGGATAATGTCAAAGCCGTTAAAAGACTAACTGGGTGTATAGTCGCCTTGGACCGGTTCACCTCGAGGTTCTCGGACAAGAGCCATCGATTCTTGTCACTATTAAAGAAGAACAAATTTTTCTGGACCTCGGAATGACAACAAGCTTTGGAGGAACTCAAACAGTAACTATCGAGTCCCACCTATTTCACACTCCGAAGGCGGACGAATAATTATACCTTTACTTGGCGGTTTCCGAGGTGGCAGTTAGTGGATTCTTAGTCCAGGAGGAAGAACATACGCAATTTCCTATTTACTATGTCAGTAAAACCCTAGGCAAAGCCGAATCAAGGTATCCTCACTTGAAAAAATTGGTGCTTGCTTTGCTAAGCGCCTCTGGGAAGCTAAATTCGTACTTTTAATGCCACCCCATATTACACGCTAAGGAATATCATGCACAAGACCGACCTCTTGGGTCGCTTGGCCAAATGGGCCATGGAAATTAGCGGTATGATATCAAGTATCGACCCTGAACCGCTATAAAATCTCTGATTTTGGCAGAATTTGTGTCCGACTTTAAGCTGACCTTAATATCCAAAGTCGAAAGGGAATTGTTGTCAACCTCGGGGACCACTTCGAGAATCTGGACCCTTTTCACAGACGGTGCCTTGAACGTAAAGGGGTCCAGGCTTGGTATCATATTAAATCCCCCCACGGGAAATGTAATTAGGAAATTATTAGAATTGTGAAATTGACTAACAACGAGGCCGAGTATGAGGCCATGATTGTAGGTCTAGAATTGACTAAAAGCCTTGGGGCTGAGGTGATCATAGCTAGGTACGAATCATTCTTCGTGGTAAATCAAGTTAACAGAACGTTCTAAGTAAAAGAGGAACAGATGCGAAGGTACTTGGACAAATTACAGGTAACCCTACATCAAATAGGGAATGGACCCTGCAGCATGTGCCCCGAGATCAAAATAGTAAGGCAGATGCACTGGCTTACTTGCCGTCGTTGATCGATTTTGATGAACTCAGTTCGGGAGTAGTAGTGCAGCTAATGAACTCGGCGATAGAAGAAGGCCACGCTGAAGTGAACTCAACGAGTTTAACTTGGGATTAGAGAAAAAATACACAGACTACTTGAAGACAGGAAAATTGCCTTCAGGTCCTGAAGAATTGAGAACATGCGCAACAATGCTGCCAGATTTAGCTTGGTCGAAGGGGAATTATTTATGAGGACCTTCTTTGGCCCACTAGTCAGATGCTTAGGACCAGGAGATACCGAATACGTCATGAGAGAAGTTAACGAAGGCACTTGCAGGAACCATTCGAGGGCAGAATCCTTGCTTTGGAAACTGATTAGGGTCGGCTTCTACTTGACCGAAATAGAAAAAGATGCCAAGGACATAGTATGAAAATGCAATAAGTGCCAAAGACACGCCCCGATGATCCATCAATGGGAGAAAGGATCCACTAGGTCTTGTCCATGTGGCTATTTATGAAGTGGGAAATGGACATCGTCGGTCCCCTGCCATGGGCACTCGGTAAAGCTCAATTCATACTATTCATGACCGATTATTTTTACAGATGGGTTGAGCCTAAGTGATCGAAAAGGTCCGAGTGAAAGAAGTCATTGACTTCATCTGGAACAACATAATAAACAATTCGTCAGCAACAAGGTTAGTATGTTTTTTGAAGATCACAAGATCAAGAAGATACTATCGATGCCTTATCATCCTAGTGGGAATGGGCATGCAGAATCAAAAAACAAGACTATACTTCAAAACCTGAAAAAGAGGTTGACCGGTTCAAAAGGGAAATAGAATGTGATCCTGCCCGAAATACTGTAGGTAAGCCGTACGACTTCGAAATCGAGCATCCGGGCCATCCCATTTTCTTTGGTTTATAGAGCTGAAGCCTTAATACCAGCCTCAGTGGGAGAACTGAGCCTCGGGTTCCAATATACGATCGAAGATTCAAACGGCGAGGACATGATCACGAGCCTGGAACTATTGGATGAAAGGCGGGAGGCCGCTGTGGTCCGATTGGCCGCCCAGAAGCAGTGAATAGAAAGGTATTACAACAGAAGAGCCGGCTTCTGACACTTTCAAGTCGAGGACTTAGTGTTGAGAAAGGTAACACTACACACCAGGAGCCAGAACGAGGGAAAACTGAGCCCGAATTGGGAAGGACCATATCAAGTTGTCGGAATAAGTGGCAAAGGCCCATATAAACTGGAAGCGAAAAATGACGTACAACTACCAAACAACTAGAATGTGACACACTTAAAGCAGTACTACTACTAAAGTACAAACTAAATTACTTTTTAATCATGTTATAAATCGAACTAACGTATGCAGGTAATCATCCGAGGACGGATGTGGCTATTAGGTCTGAAAGCATGTGTTGCACTTTTTTCCCCTTGAACTAGTTTTGTTCCGAAGTGGGTTTTTTGGCAAGCTTTTTAATGAGGAAATAGTAAAATGTTCTACCTTAGATTTGAAGATCGGTTTCAAACTAGAATAAATGATCGTTTGATTTAGGTCAACAGTATCCGAGCCATCACAAGTTCGACCTCGAATACGGGGGGCCATTAACCTCGGATTACGATCTTTAGCAAGGGAAAAAGAAAATTTTATGTGCTGAAAGCTAAGACTTGGTGGTTAGGATTCATTGTAAGGGTAAAATGGTCGTATTAATCATGCCCACATAGTCCACTCTAGCCATGGCACAAGTTGTTATGCGCCTTCGATCATGTACCTTTCATACTAAGCAATGAAAGAAATTTCTACTAAACCTTACACTTTATTACTGCGCATTTTGCTTCTTCGATCCTGGATCCTAAAGACCATGGGCTACCTCTGTTCGGGGACTTTCAAGTCACGGGCTACCCCTACTCGGTGACTGTTGCCCAATGAAAATTCGGACGACCCGGGCTACCGAATCCTAGAGGCACCAAACCCATTAGGCGGTACCCGAATATAAAAGGTTACGACCACCCTAAAAATGGCTCCGAGATGTACAATGTCCGTAACCAGAAAGTAAAGCCCTTAAAAAAATTCAAAACCTACTAAAAGATTACCCTCGATAAAAAACATCGTCTAAAAACACTTAAGCATCTTAAAAACTTTTGGTATCGCCGAGGGTTTGAAGCCACAAGTAAACCATAGTTGCATCGAAGTCTGGCTCTGTTTGAACCTGTGAAAAATAGATGCTCAATAACTACATCTTATTTTATGTTAAGGCATCAAAAACAATACACAAATAGAAATTGCAAGGAGATCCTGAAAATGTAAAGACACGGTATTGCCAGAAAGGGGAAATATTTAATATATTCCAAAATATATTTACAAAGTCCCGATAGAATGGCCTCAAAATAAACAAAAAAATACATAAGGAAAAATTGGAAAAATACTAATGTATCTACGCCTGGTCTTCACCTGGGCCCAACTCGTCGCCGAAACCATCGGAGTCCTCAGAACCCTCGGAGCCTTCGGGACCCTCAGACTCGTAGAGCTTCTTTGTTTCAGCCTCGAGCCTACTAGTTTCTTCAATCTCAGCTGATAGGTCAAAACCGCAGGCGTGGATCTCTTCGAGGGTGTCTCTCTGGGATAGCCGCTTTATGTACTTAGTCTTCGTCTTTAAGTGTGTCTCGGCTACCTCCACATCGGACTTAACTGGGCCGCCATTTCCTCGGCATTGGCAGAGGTTGCATCTAATTTGGTCCTCAGTGCGGCATATTCTTATCCGAGATCATCTCATTCTGTGACGACCGAGCTCAACTGTGCCCGGAGATCATCACTAAGCTGAGACCACTTATCGGTTTTGTACTTCATCATCCGGAGTTGGTTCTCGATCAATGTCACTTCCAGTTTTGTAGCTTCCTTCTCCGAAGCCAGCAGGTCCATATTTCCCTTCCACACTTCGCTCGTGGCCTTGACCTCGTCCATCTCAACCCGAAGATGGTTGATCATGTCTATCTTCTCTTGGGCCTGCGAAGTTGTGTTGTTAGTCACCACGACTAGCTGCTCGTTTTTAGCCTCAAAGATATTTACCTTCTCAACCAGGTCAACATGTTCCCACTTCAGGGTTGAGGCCTCATTTTGAGCTTTTTCCAGCTCTGCCTGGAGAATAGGTAGGTCTTTGAGGGCATTGTCCTGCTGCTCACTAAGATCCATGCACATGTCCTTCTTCAGGACCTGCGCTTTGAGCTCAAACTCGAGATGGCTAATCTCCAAGCGGTGCCGGAGGAAGCTTTCATGATGTAGCACTGAAACCTAAAAAACAATGAAGTTAGTAGAGGACATCAAAAACCAAAGTGAGATTCACAAAGGGATACAAAGAGCTGACGCTTTACCCAGTTCAACGCCTGTTGCACCTCGTTGAAGAGGCTCGACATGCCCACCTTGTTCATCTTTACTTGGTCCTCCTCGGTCACCAGGCATCAAAGGTAGTTAGGTACTCCCGCTAGAGCAAACAGAACCAGGGCATCCTCGGAGATTGTAAGAATGATCGTTCTCTTGCGTTCGGGGTCCGTGCTCAAAGCAGGGAATTGCTTCACTAGCCTTGGGCTCGAACTCGGCCTGCCCGCTACCGATGGCACATCCTTCTTCGGGACCTCCAGGTGACCAACCTCAAAAAACTCCTCCAGTGCGACCATATCCACGACGTCGAAGAGCATGGTAAGGGCGTCAGCCGGGCCCTGCACCACCTTGCTTGACTTTTCCTTTCCCGCTTAGGCCTCTTCGAGCATGGACTCGGTATATGAGGGTGTCTCCATGATGTCAATGACATTGGTTGTGTCCTTCATGACATGAGTGACTTCCTAGAGGCCCGCAACCTCTGTCTCTCCCTCTAGTTCCCGGGTTAGAGGGGGATCGACCTTATGGTCCTCTTTCTCGGTTGTCGCCTGCTCCCCTCATTAAGGGTCGACCCATGAGCAATAAAAAGGTTGTCGTATTAGGGATCATCCCTGAGCCAATAGAGAGAATCGGGTTACTGTAGCCTGGACTTGGTGCTCTTTTTTGGTTTCTGAACCCGGATGGTCACCTTCTTATTCTTCGCATCGGTGTCCATAGAAGCCAGTGACTTTCTTTTCTTCTTTTTCTTCTTCTTCTTCTTCTTCTTCTTCTTCTTCTTCTCCTCCTCCTCCTTCGCGGTGGCCCTGGGCAGCCCTGAAATAGAGGGTTCAACGAGCGAGGATGGATCATCATCCTCATCTAATGGCCTAAGTTCAGTTATATTACGCAAACTTGTGACAAAGCGGAAAGAGTTAGCAATGCGTAATCTAAAAACGTGGAAGTGATTACTCAGGAAAGAACCTCACC
Organism: Nicotiana knightiana; assembly: GCA_005239525.1. Lineage (NCBI taxonomy): Eukaryota > Viridiplantae > Streptophyta > Magnoliopsida > Solanales > Solanaceae > Nicotiana > Nicotiana knightiana. The sequence continues at coordinate 50,227 of ML398279.1, read as the reverse complement.
ATGGGATCGAGCCTAAATATTTGCCCTTCGAGAGCTTGCTCCATGCGCGCTTGGAGTACGGCATCTGCTTGCAGATTCCCATGATCCACTCCTTGAATCGAGGAATTGCATTAGAGACTTCGGCAATAGCTTCACGACAACAAACAAAGGTATTGAGAGAAGGAATAAAGTGAATAAATACTCAAGAAAGACAATACTTACGATATGCATTCCACTTATCAAGAAATGGAAGAATTTTGAGAGGAATCGGGTCTTCAGTTTTCACCCGAACGAACCTCCCCTTCTAGCCTCGATCTCGGTCCTCGTCGATGCTCGAGAAAGGAGCCTTGCTTGCTCGGCGAACAAGTTTGATCAGCCCTCTTAGAAAATTCTGGGACTGTATAAGCGGAGTAGATGGTTAAGGGCGAACCGAGGGGCTTCGGTATTGATCACAAAATGGTGTAGGAGGATCATGATCTTCTAGAAGCACGAGTGAATTTGCTCAAGGAACACCTCGTACCTTTGCAGAAAGCAAGAACTATGGGGTATACCGGGGCGAGCGTGAAGGGGTAAGTGTAAACACTTAAATACCCACTCACATATGTAGTGATGTCGTCATTGGGCCCAGGGACGACCACATTCTTACCTTACCATTTACATTCCGCTCGGACTATGGGTAGGGTTTCTTCAGTGACAGAGCATATGTATCTCCATGCTCCCTCGCCTCGGTCTTGTTGACTAGAGGCCTTCTCAACATTGAAGTTGTTCCCGATAGAGCATCCCCTAGGTACGAAGCTCTTCATGGGGGGCTCCTGAGCCACTTCGGGAATGAGCACCTCGTCATCTGCGGCCGAGTGGGAAGATGAAGGAATAGTCTGCTGAAGCACTGACTTGGAGGTTTTTGCCATTGTAATCTAGGAAATATGAAGAAGAGTATGAAGGTTTGATGAAAAATATGAGATTTGAAGATGGTATGAAGGTATAAAGGTCTAGGTCGAAGGTTCAAAGAGAATGTATGAGGATTGAAGATGGAGATATGAAGGCTCAAAGAACAATGTATAAAGATTTGGAGAAGTTAAAAGTCGTTAGATAATTTGAGGGTAAAATCTAGAATCGGAAAGTAGAAGAAGTGAAAAATGTTGAAGCTTTTATAGGGGAAAAAAAATCAATGCGCGATGTTTTGCATTCGAAAGCAGTCAGTCGGTGACTGACACGTGTCCGTAGTCAGCATGACGCAACTGATGGGACGTTTCCATTTACCCGTCATCTCAGTTGTAACATACAAAGGAATGAACCAGGGTTCATCTATCATTCCCCATCGTTTCGGTAAACCTACTCTCTAGAAAATGAGGGGACTATCTGTATACGGGTAAAATCGGGGATAATGCATACCCCGATTTCCCGGTAAAGAAAACGGAAGAAGGTTATGGACGTACGATATTGAAATCGAATTTGGGAGCTTTTCGTATCCAGATCTATATATGAAAGGCGAACAATGTTTTCATCATCAGGCATGATAAAGCAACGTACCCCGGACCCAGAACGAGTTCTAAGACCTCGGAAAACAGGACAAACGGTTACACACGACGGATATAGGGCTGTTATATTCGTACCTAACCATATATCACGGCGCAGATCTCGTTTGATGTCGGTTACAGATTAATAATTAATGAGGAAAGAAGATTTTTACCTTTTTTTAGACATATACTAAGGATGAAACTCTCCTACTACATTAAAGGAAGGTTTTTTCTTTTGTAACGGACATGATAACACGCAAATCAAAGCAATTCAGGTTTATTTTTTTGTTTTCTAGCTACTGCTAAAGTCCTTATTTAATTGTTCTGTTCTTCATTCATAACTAGGTTCGAGGCAAGGGTCCAACTGAGGACGAGGTCGCTGTTCAACCTAGGTTCGGGCTAGGCTATAACACTACAACTGGTTAGATCGTTTATTTTGTCTTTAACTCATTTATCTAATATTCTTGATTATTTGTGTTGAATTAAAGCGCATATCCTTAAAATCGCGTATAAATTTAATTGTTATCCGATTTAGGGGTAAACACATATAAAATATATTTAAAAAAGGAGCATTTGAGCAACAGTAAAGATCCTTTCATCTGACTTATAAGCCATGAGTTCAAACTATAGAATCTTACCTAAAGTAAGCTATCGATATCAATTTCTTTAGGCTGCAACCATTAAAAAGCTTTGAAACTTTGAATTCGAATTTGAGTTTTTAAAATTTTTTATTTGTTTGAATTGGGGTTTATTGCAAAGAATTGAGAATTCTCTCTACGTCTATTTCTCAATCCTTAATTTCAGTAATGTAAAGCAAAGGAAAAGAGAACAACAATTCCACCATTGACAGCCATAAAAAAGTTTTGAAGCTTTGAATTCGAATTTGGGTTTTCAAAACCATTATTTGTTTGGATTGGGTATTGTTGCAAACAATTGGGAATATGGTTTGGAGTTTATATCTCAATTTTGACGATATTTTGGTGAAGATTAGACTGGATTTTGGCTGAATTTCAGATTTAAACTCGAAGAATAAGAAGAAGACATGATATACATTATCTTTACGGAATTGTAGTAAAATTGTAGAAACATTGTAGAAAAATTGTATTCTGTTGTTTATATATATATTTTTTATTTAAACTATTGTATGAAAGTTGAACAATATTGTATAAAATTATATTTACGTTGTATGATATTGTAGTTGTATATAAATGAATAGAAATAATGTATGAAAATTGTAGATAAGTTGTAGATAAATTGTAGATAAGTTGTATAATATATAATTAGTTGTATGAAATTTATTTTTACTATGTATAATTCAGATACAAAATATACAAAAGACATATTGTATAAAATTTGTATTTAAGTTGTATATTATTGTAGTTGTATTTAACTAGGTAGAAATAATGTATGAAAGTTGTAGATAAATTGTATAATATATAATTAGTTATATGAAATCTGTTTTTACTATGTATAAATCAGATATAAAATATATAAAAGACATATCGTATAAAATTGGTATAGCTATTGTATTTAAGTAGTATGATATTATAGTTGTATATAACTGGATAGAAAAATTGTAATTGTATAACAATGTGAAAGGTCTCTAGGCAAAAGTTTAAAGTGCTAATAGTAGTGGCTTTTGGCTAATGGAGTCATATCCAATACTATGATTTCTTCAGTAAAAGTTAAGAATCTGTAGGTATATTCTGCTTTGTGTTTTTACTGTTGTAATAATGTGCTCCAATATATCTCCTGTTGCTTTTTTTGTCTTTATTAAGAGAAAAAGGAAAACAGAAAAGGGTGAGGGCAAGAGAGGAGAAAGAAGAAAGGAGATGGGGAATGTGATTTCCAACCAGATCAAGAAAGAGGAGCTTATGCGCGGGGATCATATTTACACATGGCGACACGGCTATGTATACGCACATCATGGTATATCTTTTAACTAACTAGGAGAAAAGAGAAGAGGAGAAAAAAAAAAAAAAAACGGTATAATTAAATTCCTTGATTGAAGGTACAAATAATGGATTTTGGAGCCTTTTAAGGTGGATTATATATATTTTATAAACAAAACTTGTTTATGTCAGGTAATTAACTAAACATAAATATTAAGGGTAATAAAATTTTAAATAATGTATAGGATGAAAAAAATCCCATTATTTAATATGTTAAAAAGAATTTTAGGTCCAAGAACAAGGTTATGCATGAATTATATTAAAATAGTACACATACTAATAATTATCGTATTAATTATTACATACGGAGTATAATTTTTATTTTATATTTTTTTGTGAATTAGTGAATATTTTTTATTAAAAATCGATACGCAACATGTGGTGTCAATGTTTACAATTTCGCCTTTGCTTTTGAAGTATTAAAAAGTTGAAATTTGTTATAAATACAATGAACTAAAGTGATTGTCCATTTAATTCTTACGTCAAATACATGAATCACTTGTATTCATATGTATCTATTTAATATGTAACTTTGTTTTTTGTTTTTAAGGATAAACCTTTGTAACTATAAATAGAGTACTTTTGGCTCATGGCTGATATACTTGATATAAGAAGAATAGTTTCCTCGTCTCTACATCTCTTATCTATTATTGTCTCTTCTCTTTTGGTGCTTTAGTTTATAATTATAATATTTATTTTATAACACGTTATCAGCACGAAGTTCTAACCAACTGAGGTTATCTGCTTCATTTGAATTTTATCTTCTTTAAAAAAAGAGGTAGTTAATTTCTTTTCCGATCCAAGTATACATTCTTATGTTTATAATGTTTCTATTAGGATCTTCTTTAACCTGCAATTTTGTTACCATATGCATAACTTATTTTGACTATTATTATAATTATTGCCTTGGTATGGAAACAATAATCTTCAGTTAAATTGTTATTCTTTTTTATATAATCTACGAAAAAGTTTAAACATATACATAAATAGATAAGTATTAAATTGAATTATAATAATTAGAATAATTAATTCCACATCCAAATGTTACGACAAAATTGAGATAATAGAAGTAACGAAATAGAAGTTCACAAACATTTGAACTAAGAAACTCTTCAATTCAATGAAATAATTGTTATAAGCTTTGACTTCTAATTTGTAGGATTTGAAATATGTTAATTTTCTTTACTCCTGTAATTACAATCATGTTTAGCAATAATCTTTCATAGGTCCTAATATTCTCTATATTCATAAATAAAATTTACATTACGTCCGTTACAAAATAATTTTATCTTGGTACATTATGAAGTAACGCCCACTCCATTAATTAGGTGATAATAAATTAGTACTTGCCGAAGATTTTTGTGTTGATGTCCTAATACCTATTGATTTGGATTGTTAACCAAAAGTAGATGTGATACTTATATTGTGGATGACGATTAACTTAAATTTGCACATAATCTATGACCAAAATTTCAAATATGCTTATTAAGAAAAAGAAAAAAAAGGTAAATGAGAGGTAATTCAGTACATGAAGTTATTATATGTGCAGGTACGTCTATTTCACTAATATTAATTTAATTATAGTAGTGTTGGCTACTTCCTTTATGACATAATATAGTAATAGAATATTACCATAGCATTGGTAATATGAAAGTCAAGGTAATTTACATCCATTTTGCAGCATCTGTTTGAATTCATTTATTTGATATATAAGTTATGATGCATTCTAAAGAGCGAAGTGATTGGAATTTGGATCATACACTTGTGCTTACAAGATTTTTACATTACTCAATCATGTTTATAATTACTTTCTCGTTTGAAATTATGTGCTGAAATAATCACTTATAACATATTAGGAAAAAAAAAATTCATTTTACATGCCTCGAATTTGCTTACGTAGTAGCAATAATTCAGAAGAGGTGTTCAGACACCAAATTTGAGGTTTGGTCCATCATGATGATAAGATGTTGGGTTTTAGTCCCAATGCATTGTGCTTAACATGCCTTTATGAGGGTAAGACATTGAGTTTGAGTCTTAATGCACCACAATTAATGATATAATGATGATTGAGGCAAAATAATATGTTTTTAATGAAGCTCGTCCCTCTAGATCTTCTCCATTCCCTGAAACGAATGTGATAGAATAGATCAAAGTCTGAAAGAAGACTAAATAATTAATGGGGCCGTATGAATAATAAAGAAGAAATATGTCTTCTAGATAGTGCTGCGACGCACACCATATTAAAAGATAAGATATACTTCTCTTATTTAATTATGAAAGAAGCCAATATCATAACAATATCTGGTAGTACAAACTTAATTGAGGGCTCTGGAATAGCGACTGTATTACTACCAGGAGGAACTATATTGGTTGTTAATGATACATTATATTGTAGTAGGCCTCAAAGAAACTTGTTGAGTTTCAAAGATATTCGCCAAAATGGCTATCATATTGAGACCACAAATGAAGGAAAGGTTGAATACCTTTATATTACTACAATAAAAGCGAAAAAGAAGTATTTGCTTGAAAAGCTTCCCGCATTTTTCTCCGGATTATATTACACTAATATTAGTGTAGTTGAATCGCATGCCATAGTAAACAAGGATTGATTTTATTATTTGGCATGACCGGTTGGGCCATCCCGGTTATAATATGATGCACAAAATAATAGAGAATTCACATGGTCATTCATTGAAGAACCAGAAGATTCTTCTAACTAAAAAATTCTCTTGTGCTGGATGTTCTCAAGGAAAACTGATTATTAGACCATCAGTAATTAAAGTTGGAGTTGAATCTCCCATATTTTTGAAACGTATACAGGGTGATATATGTGGGGTCATACACCCTTCATGTGGACCATTCATATATTATATGATTTTGATAGATGCATCTACAAGATGGTCACATGTGTACTTGTTATCAACCGACAATTTGGTCTTTGCGAGGTTACTAGCTCAATTAATAAGATTAAGAGCACAGATTTCAGATTATACAATTAAGACACTTCGTCTTGATAATGTTGGTGAATTTACGTCCCATGCCTTTAATGATTATTGCATGTCAACTGGGATAACAATTGAGCATTCAGTTGCTCATGTTCATACTCAAAATGGTCTAGCAGAATCATTGATTAAACGCCTCCAATTAATTGCTAGACCAATGCTTATGAGAACAAAACTTCCCATTTCATCATGGGGCCACGCTATTTTGCATGCAGAAGCTCTTGTGCGGATCAGACCTACAAGTTATCATAAAGTCTCCACAATATAATTAGCTTTTGGTCAGGAGCCAAATATTTTCCCATCTTAGAATATTTGGATGTGCAGTATATGTTTCAATTTCTCCACCACAACGCACAAAGATGGGACCCCAAGATTGGGGATATATGTTGGGTATGAATATTTATTTACGGCAAGATTTGCTGATTGCCATTTTGATGAATCAGTATACCCAATATTAGGGGGAGAAAATAAGTAATTGCAAAAGGAGATAGATTGGAATGCATTATCACTATCTCATTTAGATCCTCGAACAAAGCAATGTGAACACGAGGTTCAAAAGATAATTTATTTGTAAAATATTACAATTTCAACTGCCAGATGCATTCACTAACTTACCAAGAGTGACTAAGTCACATATTCCAGCCGCTAATGCTCCTATTCGAATTGATGTCCCAGTTAGACAATCTATAAATACAAATGAGTCTAAGCCACGCTCGAAACATGGTAGACCAATTGGTTCCAAAGATAAAAATGTTCGAAAGCGAAAAGGAGCAAATGATCTAGGAGATCATAATATGAAGGCAATTGATCAAAAAGAGCCCCGTGACATAACAAATGTTAAGACCTCAGAGGAGGTCCAGGTACCTGAAAATAATAAGAATGAATAGATCTCAATAAGTTATGTCTCTACGGGAAAAAAATAGAACCGAGATAATATTTTTATCGACAATATTTTTGCTTATAATATTGTTGTTGAGATAATGCAACAAGATGAGGATGTTGAACCAAGATCTGTCGATGAATGCAGACAAAGAAATGATTGGCCAAAATGAAAAGATGCTATCCAGGCAGAATTAGCGTCACTTGAAAAACGTGAAGTATTCGGACGTATAGTCCGAACACCTGAAGGAATAAAACCAGTGGGATACAAATGGGTTTTTGTGCGAAAAAAAAAGATAAAATTGAAGTCGTTAGATATAAAGCACGACTTGTGGCACAAGGATTTTCGCAAAGACCTGTCATTGATTATATGAAGACATATTCTCCTGTGGTGGATACAATCACTTTCAGGTATCTTATAAATTTGGCAGTCCATGAAAAACTTGATATGCGTCTGATGGATGTTGCCACAGCCTACTTGTATGGCACATTAGACAACATAATTTATATGAAAATCCCCGAAGGGCTTAAAGTTCCTGAAACCAATAAAAGTTTTCAAGAAACTTGTTCAATAAAGCTTCAAAAATCCTCATATGGATTGAAACAATCAGCGCGAATGTGGTATAATCCTCTGAGTGAGTATTTGCTGAAAGAAGGGTATAAGAATGATCAATTTGTCTTTGTGTATTTATAAGAAGGTCTGGATTTGAATTTGTTATAATCGATGTGTATGTTGATGATCTAAATATCATTGGAACTCCCGGAGAACTTCCAAAAGCAGTAGACTGTCTGAAGAAAGAGTTTGAAATGAAAGATCTTGGAAAGACAAATTGTCTTGGTCTACAAATTGAGCATATGAAAATGAAATTTTTGTCCATTAATCAACTTATACCAAAAAGATCTTAAAGAATTTTTATATGGATAAAACATATCCATTGAGTACCCCGATGGTTGTGAGATCACTTGATATAAATAAAGATCCATTTCGACCTCATGAAAATGATGGAGAGCTTCTTGGTGTTGAAACTCCATTTCTTAGTGCAATTGGGGCACTAATGTATCTTGCAAATAATACTCGACCAGATTTAATTTTTGCAGTAAGTTTATTAGAAAGATTTAGTTCCTTACTAACAACAAGACAATGGTGTTAAGCATATTTTTAGATACCTCCGAGGGACTATTGATATGAGATTATTTTATTCTTATGAATCCGATTCACAGTTGATTGGTTATGCAGATGCAGGTTATTTGTTTGACCCACACAAAGCCCGATCTCAAACAGGCTATTTATGTACTTGTGGGGGTACAGCTATTTCATGGAGTTCAACAAAATAAACTTTAGCTGCTACATCTTCCAATCATGCAGAGATAATAGCTAGTCAAGAATGTGTATGGTTGAGATCAGTGACTCAACATATGCAACAACTGTGTGGTCTTTCTTTAAAAACGAAGATTCCAACGATATTGTATGAAGACAATGCTGCTTGCATAGCTCAACTTAAAGGAGGATATATCAAAGGAGACAGAACAAAGCACATTTCACCAAAGTTCTTTTCACACAAGATCTTCAGCAAAATGGTGAGATAGATGTCCAACAAATCCGTTCAAATGACAATCTAGCAGATTTATTCACTAAGGCATTGTCAACATCAACATTTGAGAAGCTGAGACATAATATTGGAATGTGTCGTCTCCGAGATATCAAATAAAGCTTTCATCAGGGGGAGTATAATACGCGATGTACTCTTTTTCCCTTAACTAAGGTTTTGTCCCAATTGGGTTTTTCTGGTAAGGTTTCTAATGAGGTAGCACTCAATGCGTATTACAAGATGTGTGCACTCTTTTTCCTTCACTGGACTTTTTCCAAATGGGTTTTTTTCTAGTAAGGTTTTAACGAGGCACATTATCTTTTAAATGGACATCCAAGGGGGAGTGTTATAAATACAATGAACTAAAGTGGTTGTCCATCTAATTCTTACATCAAATACATGAATCACTTACATTCATATGTATCTATTTAATATGTAACTTCATTCTTTGTTTTTTAGGATGAACCTTTGTAACTATAAATAGAGTACTTTTGGCTCATGGCTGATATACTTGAAATAAAAAGAATAGTTCCCTCCTCTCTGCATCTCTTATCTATTATTGTCTCTTCTCTTTTGGTGCTTTAGTTTATAATTGTAATATTTATTTTATAACAAAATCAAGATTATTTTGCTCTTTAGATGTTTTATCTCCGTAGAGCTATTTCATGTAATATAATAATAACAACAACAATATATTCAGTGTATTTTTACAAATAGGATTTAGGGAAAGTAGTATAAATTATCATAAATTAAATGTGGTATTAAATAATATTGGAACTGTTTGTATAAAGTCATGTATGTATTGCTTATACTGAAAAAGAAATGTCAACAAAACACAGATATAAAACAATACTGAATTTTGTATTAAAGTTACTTTCTAATCCTGATAAGTGGAACAAAACGACCCCAACAAGTGTTGATCAATCATGCGACATAAAGCTTTTTGCGCTCAAATTAAGGCAAGTTTGTCATAGCAAACCAAAGTCTGCAGCCTTTAGTTGGGAATGCATTTAAAAAGTGTTGCTAAAATTCCATAATTATTGACAAATTCATGAACTTAACCAACAAACATTAAGGTTGATAATTGCTGAAAATATTCCTTTCCTTTTTCAGGTTTTGTCTGTACTTTCAACTATCCCTTGTTTTGCATCTTCAAGACATTAACAATTGGCTTTACAAATAATGCAAATCTTAATCCAACATAAGCCCATCATATTGTCATAAATCTTTTTAGATCAGGTTCCCTTCTTCTTTTTTCTTTTTAATTATTCGGTTACTAATTAAACTAATTCGGATTTGCTGGCAGAGGCGGAGCCAGAATTTGAAGTTTATGGGTTCGGAAATTTAGTCTTCGTAAGTGAATGAATCTAAATTAATAATTTATACATATTCAACTGATTTCTTAAGAAAAATACATGATTTATACAAAAGTTACTGGGTTCGACTGAACCCGTAGCCGAAAGGCTAGCTCCGCCTCTATTTGCTGGGTACGCCCACTAAGCAGTAGGGAAGCCAAGAATTTTACTAAGGGTGTTCAAATTTAAAAGAAGTAAAAAAAAAAAAAAAAATCATGACAAAGGGTGTTCAATATGTATTATATACCTCTAAAACTTAATATTTAACTTATATACCTGGTGTAATTTTTCTATTAAGGTGGTCAAACCACCCTTACTAAGGGAGTGAAATGCTCCTTACCAAAAAGTTCTTCATTCTCAAGAGTCGAATCCATGACCTCTGTGATTAAGGGGGAAGGAACCCACTATCCTAACACATCCCTTGATGGCGGTTCCACTTCTTTTGATGTCTCAACGTTCACCCGCATGCCGGGGCGGAGCAATGGTGTTATTTGCGGATTCAGCCGAATCCAGTAGTTTTTGTTCAAATCTTATACTTATGTTAAAAAATTCAATAAATATGTACAAATTATTAATTTAGAATCCAGTAACTTGAAAGGATTATAATTCCAAACCCATAAAGTTCAAATCCTAGCTTCGCCTCGCCCACGTATTCTTTTTGAGCTCAAAACCAACATCATCCACTGTTTTGAGGACTAATATAAAGTATTCTTAGTTCTGTGAATCTTGATGTAGGTTAACATGTGTCAACCAATGTGTCTTACATGTTGGGAATTAATTAATTGATTAGTTCTAAGTAGTTATGCATTACATCAGTCTTCTACAGGTTACCTATAATGTTAACATCTAACAGGTAACTGTCAAAAAGCTAATACTAAGTAATAAGGCTATAGTTGCTGCCACTTCTTGGGTATGCACCTTTATTTATCTTCTTTTTATTTTTTATTATCAATGGAGAATCGTTTCCAGTAGTCGTGCGTTTTCCTTTGTCTTCTATAGTTCGATAGTGTTAGTGCAAGTACGATACCCTTTTTTCCTTAGTTTGCTATATTCGCATGTCTTGTTCTGTTATTACTTGTCATCGGTAATTCCGTAGTTTGCTGGCAGTACCTCGCTCATATTCTCGTTTGCTGCCTTGGATTTAGTTTTCTAAATATATTGTCTTGCTATTACTTGTTATCGGTACCTCTTTCATATTCTTCTTTGCTATTACTTGCTATCAGGGCTTCTTTCACCTTCTTTAGCCGAGAGTTTATCGAAAACAGTCTCTCTACCCTGTCAGGGTAGGGGTAAGGCTGTGTACATCCTACCCTCCCGAGACTCCATTTGTAAAATTATACTGGGTTGTTGTTGTTGTTGGAGAATCCTTTTTAGGGAAAAAAAACAAAGAAGTTTCCAACATTGGTAGCTCTGAGTAAGAGCCAAGAATAGTTAGCAGCAGGGTTAAGTTCCAAAAAATTATCAAATTAATCAGCCAATTTCAGTTGAAAGAAAATATTTCTTCATTTTTGTTTCTCATTTTTTCCTTTGTATTGGAACTGTATACAAATTTGAATAGAAAAAAAATTATCTGTCAAAGAATTCCTAGAAAGAATGTGAAAGAACTCCTATGTCTTTACTATTCACAATAAATGAAAAAATGATATCTAATCCTATGTCATTACTATGAGTTTCCGCGACTGAATTTAGAGTCCTTTACAAAATGGAGAGGAATGTCTTCTTGAGTCATGAGGCGAATGCAGAAAAGGCTGTTGCATTTCTCTGCTAAAGCTCGTCGGGGTTGATGGCCTCGAATAAAAAATGAGACGACGAGCACTTGTAGGTGACAAGTTCACTTCTTCTAATGCATGAGATTGTAGCTGTGAAGGGTAATCTCTCAAGCATCCGATTCGAGGTCCAGCTCCAGTACTCCATTTACAAGACAGTTGCTTTCCTAATTGAAATGACTTCATTTCTTTGTGTGAATTTATCCTCTGGAGTATACATTCTTGTGGAATTGTCTCTTCTTTACTTTCTTGTTCAGAAGCAAATAACTCTTCTGCTGATTCATATCCAGCTTCACTGTCATTCTTTAATCTCTCTAGTAAATCGTCGTGGCTAGGTATTTTTAGATTAGCCAATTTGTTACTGAAGCTATGAGATGATCTTAACTTGTTAAGTGGTGAGGCAGCAGGCGTCGTCGCGTGTTCTTTCAACTCACTTTTCTCTGAAGTTGAGTCTTCTAATGTAATCTCCTGACCATCTTTTTGACCTATTTCGTCATCAGAAGCGTTATCTCTGAAGTATAAACCACTCTTCTTGCCAATAGAATCATCTTCATCATCGACAGAATCAAGCTGCATAATGTGATGTACTAATCAGCAGTGGAACTCAAAATTTTACAGAAAATCATGACTCAATCTTGAAGTGCAAAATTCTGTACCTTAACATCATTAAGGTCCACGTCGTTCTCCCTGAGAAACGAAATGAAGTCTTGAAAGTTTTCTGGAGTAGGTCGATAATGTCCACTATGAGGCCAAACAGCCTGTTGAAAACAACAAAACAACATAAGATTTAGAATCGAGAGGATGTTCATCGATAAGTTGCTACATTGATTTTGAAAGAAAAGGCTTCTAGTGACTATACCTTTAATTCTCCTTGTTCCACAACTATCCGACCAGCAGCTAATGTGGCGCCCCCGGCCAAGAAACTGGAATGTTGAAATGATCCTTTCTTTTTCTTCCCAACATATAAGTTTTTAGATGTGCTAAGGACAAATATCCACTTAGCACCTTTGGGTTCACCAGTTGTGTCAAGTAACTTCCCAGTTTCTTTGTACAAGAGCTTCCCATCTTCCACTACAACTTCATAGGACTTTCTTTCCATCTGTTGTCAAACCAATTATAGTAAGTAAAACTTCAAAATATCAGAACCATGTAATCCAAATATGCACGAAAGTACTTAAGTAAGATTGATAGAAGGACTAAAGACATACCGGACCAAGGTACTTGATGCATTGCTGATGAAGTTTCCATCGTGGGCATTTGTCGACGAGATTCACTTCTTTGCCTTCTCCTATATCCAACCTGCTTCATAGAAAAAATGATTAGCAAATGAGAAGAAGTATATGTTCATGATCATAACAAAATGTGTAAATTTGACCAGACTTACCAGTAGAAGAAGGGCTCTTTACTTTGAGAATGCAACCATTGAACATAATAGAAATGCAAGTTGTGTCCATAGCGATGTCTTGGATCGATCTATTAAACACAAAACCACCAACTATATGTTAGTTCCGAATGATACATAATTAACCAAAATAACAAAACCAAAGTAGCATAGATAATTTGCTTACAGCTTCAAGCCAGTGTTGTAAAGCAAGTTTCTGTGCTTTGCCATTCTTAGATAAGCCTTTGCCTACCTGCACGAAGAAGGAAAAGTTAGTAAATTCACAAATTCTATCAAAATTTTTTATGAATAACATACAAAAATGATGTGATCCAAATCTACCTTGGCAGCTCTAGTTCTAGCTCTTGACCAGCGCGAAATCGCAGACTCATGTTTCTCAAGATCAAAAAATGAAATAGAACTATGTTTAAGTTCTGCAAAATCTAATAGTTTCCACCTGAAACAAATTGAAAATTGTATCAGGAAAATCTGAAATCAAATACAATCTTTTGAAAGGAAATAATTTCTTAGAGAAAAAAAATACATACCAACTTTGCTCAATGAGTACTGCACAATCTGCTAATTTTCGTCTAGTCCGAAAACTCTTGTACACTTTCTGCAATTTCACAGCAGCCTCATGTTTTGGGCTGCTACTATATACCAAAGGCGATTTCGGAGTTTCTTCGTTCATGTTATCTGACTTAGGAGATTGACTAAACATGTCCATTACATTTTCCTTTGTCTTAAAACTGATAGATTTTTCTATCAACATATTTCCTGAACCATCTGATTGCATTACTATAGGTTCAGAATCTTGGCTTTTGAAACTAATGGAATGTAACAATGTCTTCTGTTCATTATCACCAAAGTTGATAGACTTTACAATGATAGATTCAAGACTGTTTTCCAAATCACTATGTGAAGAAAATGGGCACGAAAACGATATCCCCATACGACTTCAGAATGGATCTTGAACAGATTATTAGACCTGAAATCCTGTTAAAAGAACAAATATTTTTAGTTGAATAATTCAGATTTGGATCTAATGCCAAATGTAAAGCACATAATGTAAAAGTTGAATACTATATTATACAGTTCGGACTCTTCAAAATTGTTGTTGGGTATGTGTCGGATCCTCCAAATTTAGCGTATTTTTGGAGGATGCAACATCACTTTTGGAGAGTCCGAGCAACATAGCTAATACCCCTTATACTATCAAACCAACTCTTGTAGTAGTAATAATTAAACAAATAGAAGAATTTTACAGAAATTTGGACTGGTTAAAAAATATACTGTTTATTCCAAGAAAAAGCAGAGAATGTTTCAAACAAGAAAGGAAGAAACAAAGTGTAGATTTATTTGACAGTATAACCCATTGGTAAATATATCAAAAAAGAATCTACAAGAACCAAATTTCAAAAATAAATTTTTTTTAACATCTTATACACCTCATAAACTAGATCACAATATATATATACACACAAAACTTGAGACACCCCATTTCAAACAATGATCATAATACACACACACACACACACACATTAAGAAAAGAACATGTCTGCAAATCACAGATCATGCATCCAACTAGTCAAAAAAAACAGAATTTCAAGAACTACTACCATTATTTTTCATAAGAAACCAATACAGAGAATCAATAAAAAAATTTTACCTCAATGCAAGAAGCTGAGTGAATCAAGAAAATGGAGATGAAGGAAATATGCACAAAACGAGAGTAATGGTGGGTTAATATAGATGGGATAAAAGAAATCAAGTGGCTTTCCTTTGTTCTTTTCTGAAAAAGATTTCCTTGTTTTTCTGAGCAATTCTTGTTGTGTAACAACGTTGTTGTTCTTTACACTGATTGTTATGTGCTGATATATATATATATATATATATATATATATATATATATATAGAATAATGAAGAGGAAGAAAGGAAATTGAAAAAGAGAGACATACACACACACACACACATAGGGGCTGTGTTAGTTGGACGAGTGGGGTAAGCACGTGGATTAGACTTTGGGGAATTAAGACGCTATAAATTTGGAATTTTTTAACCAATTTTTACTCTTTCAATGTAAAATCATATTTTTCCTCTTATAACTTTTTTTCTGATTTTTTAAAATTCTCTCTTCATGTTGGTTTTCTTCTTTTACATTTTGGACCCGTTTGTCCATAGATTTTTTTGTCTTTTTTTTTTTCAAAAATGTGTTTGTCTCTGAAAGTTTGTGAATTTTTAAAATAAAATTACTTTTTCAAAATTTTCAGAATTTTTGTTTCCCCACTCACAAAACTGCAATATTTTTTCAAGTAAAATGCATTATAATTTTTATGTCCAAACGCCTACTAAGACTATGGGTGTGTTTGGTAAAATATTTTTTCACGAGAAATAATTTCCTGCAAAATAAATAGTTCTTATACTTATTTTTTTAGTATTTGGTTAATAAATGTTACTTGTCTTTTCTTTATTTGAACTTTCAAGTATCGTTTGATTGGTAAAGCTTTTACAAATTGTTAGAATTTTAGAAGCAAATAGCTAGCAGTTAAATATGGGTATTATCACTTTTAACATGTGCTAGAAACTATTTATATTTAATAGCCGAAAAAGTGTATAAAACTTGTATAATTTTTGTATATAACAAACAGAATGTATATATATATATTCAAAAAATATACAAATTTTATATATTTTTTCGACTATTATTCTTACAGCGGCTATACAACGTCATTTTTCGTTAAATATTGAATTTTTACCCTAAGTAAATGAATGACGCGTTTACCCCACATTTTTAAAGATTAGGTTGACAGAAATTGTGGAGAAATGAAAGAAGAAAATTAAAAGACTTTTACTTGGAAGTTCTTTATTATTTTTTATTTTTTTTTGAAGTCAAATAATAGTATCTTCAATAGAAAATTCAACACTGATGACGTTGACCTAGTAGAAATTAGAAATCGCAGTTGCTAATGTAATCTGCTAAGTTTCAAATTCAAAATCTCCAAGTAAACGTCAAACGTAACCTAACCTCCAAGATTCTTTCTTTTTCTTTTTTTACAAAAACAATTTCGATAAGTCTAATCACAATAACTAATTTTGTCGCGTGAAACTAAATTAATAAACATAAAAAATACAATAATTCCTCAAATCAATTTTGCGATAAGGGTAAAAATAGCACGGGCTAGCCAGTTTTCATACTGATCATTCAAAAATAGCCATTATTTTGCTGCAACAAAGACCGATCCAGCATAATATACTGGAGTTCGGTTCACCTGTGTATGAACTTCCAGTATATTATGTTGAAACTCCAACACGCGAAAAGTTCCAGCATAATATATTGGAGATTCGAGCAGCTGTGTATGAACTTCCAGCATATTATGCTGGACCGGTATACTTTGCTGGAACTCCAGTACTGGAGTTCCAGTATATTATACTAGAATTACAGTATATTATGCTGGAGTATTTTTCGGAGTTTGAACAGTATTTTCGTTCAAATTTATCTTTACATGAAAAGTGGTTAAATTTCGATTACTTTTGAAATTGTGGCTATTTTTGAAGGATCACTTGTAAATCTGACTATTTTTGAATTTCTCTCGTGATAAGGTCGTAATACAACAACAATTATTGGGCCTCATTTTCAAACAAGTCAAAGTCGGTTATATAAAATCTCACAATTCATTTGGTTTCTATAACTAGTGAGTTATGTATTATGATCTTACTTTTGCTTTTTCCAAGAGATGAATAGAGACGGAGCAAAGATTTTAAGCTTATAGGTTCGAGATTTTAATCTTTAAAAGTTATTGGGTTCTAAATTAATCATTTCACTGCAACAAATTTGACCTAAGGCCACACTTGTATAGACAACACTTTACTGGATTTTGTAAGACAAATACAGGGTTAGAATTAAAGTTATTGGGTTCGGCCGAACCCGATCCCGACACTCTACCTCCACCACTGAATCAAGTGCCAAATAATAAAATATTAGTGCATCGTGAAAGCAAGAATACTTTATTATTTATAATATCCCGTTGCATATTTAAATCGCCTGCAAAGGAAAATTACTTTTACTTGGAATTAAGTTTATCAGTTTCTTGTTCAAGTCAAATTCTAGTATGTTCATAGGAAATTTAACACTAATATAATGACGTTGACCTTGTTGGTAGAAATCGCCATTGCTGACGTAAATGCTAAGCTCTATTCATCCAAGTAAACGCCAAACGTAGCTTAACCTCCAAGCTTTTAAAACTATTCCCTCCCGTCTAAAATAAGTGATTTTTTAGTCTTTTTCCCGTGGTTCAAAATAAATGATTTTTTCAGATTTCAAGAATGAATTAATTATTTTTTTCCTACATTGCTCTTGAAGTAAATAATGTTGGAATATGTGTTACGAGTGTTTATGTGACATAGTAAAAATTAATATGATCAATTTCATTGTTAATTAATATTAAAAAATAGATTTTTTAATCTGTGTAAAAACATCTAAAAAATCACTTATTTTGAACCGTAAGGAATAATAACAATGACAAATTTAGTCGCATGACCTACGAGCTATACAAAAGAATACAATAATTGCTTAATTAATTTTAAGTCAAAATTAGTGATAAGAGAACAGAGATGTTCAAATTTATTCATATTCCTTTTTTTTTTTCTTTTTTTGGAAAAACAAATATAGTTATTACATAATATGGGGATAGACTGCATTGCAGTTTCTCCCGATTTATCTTTAATAAAAATTGATAAAATAAAAGCCAGAGGTTTTTCCCGGTACATAATGTTATCTTCCTCCGTTGATATATGTAGGGGCAGATCTAGCGTATCGGTGTCGGGTTCAATTGAATATAGTACTTTCGACGTGGAACATAAATTTATATGTAAAAGCTATCTAAAATAGGAACAAATAGTAGATATGAACTCATAATTTTAACAATATAATAGGTTCAATACTAAAATCTTTAAAAATTGAACCCATAAAATTCAAATCCTGAATCCGCCTCTGAGTATATATTCCATACTTTGCTGTTGATATATATGATACTTTCCCGTTATAATACATGCAGCCTGCATTATAGTATTAGTTATGTGAGATTATTTTTTTTATATAATCAACCAAATATTGCATTACTATGCTTTTCCTAATCCGTTCAACTAAATATTGTATCATTATTTTATATGAGATTTTATCTTTCTTTATGCTTCCAACCAATTCATGACCCCCAAGGTAAAATACAGTAAAATTCTATGTCCGGAGTTGTGTATTGTGATCTTCTATACTCCCTTTGGTCCAAAATAAGTGATTTTTTGGTTATTTTTACACATATTAAGAAATTCACTTTTTAACATTAATTAGTAATAAAATTAACTATATCAACCTTTACTATCTCTTCACATAAACACTCTTAACACATACTCTAACATTATTTAGTCCAACGGCAATGTAGGAAAAAATAATTAATTCATTCTTGAAATCTGGAAAAATCACTTATTTTGGATTACAAAAAATAAAAAGCCAAAAAATTACTTATTTTAGACCGAAGGAAGTATAATTTTTTATTTAGGAATTTGTAAGTGTTCAATTATTTGATGATGCATTTGCTTAGGTTACATGTGTTTTGGATAGGTATTTTTGAGTTGGTGAATATTAATGAAATAGACATGCCTCTTTCAATAGTAGTATATTGGAGAAAGTGAAAGCTCAAAGTTATATGAAACTTCCATACATATTTCTTGGATGACCCACTATTTGACTAGAAAACCCCATAAAGGAAAAAGACTAAGGGTTTGATGAGTTAATACCAACAAAAAAGTGTTTAGATAAGTCTAAAAGGACAGATTAATTACTAAATTCAAAGAAACATTCAAACCTCTACGTATATACTGCCACTTTGATATACTCATATGACCTGTCTTAGTGATTATTTTATTAGTTTAACAATATTAAATGTTAAAAGAAATTATTGGGGGGTTATGCATTCAATTTTGTGGTTGACAAACAGTATTTTTACCAATTTATTATATGCTTTCTCTTTCTTATTATGTGTGTGTACCAAATCCTGCTGTTCTTCCTATAACCTACAACCTATCAGAAAACTAGAAAAGTCCATGTTAAACAATTATTATGCTACAAACTTACTGAAAGAAGAGGATTAATAAGAAATAATGCTAGAAAATTCTTGTTCCTACCATGAATGTTGATGAGATATCTTGAATTGTTCCCATATAAAGCTTGGACTTCTACTAGGTCAAATCCAAGTTTACTTTGGGTGTATTTGTTAGGGAGGAAAACATATTCCAAGCTAGCGTTTGGACATACATTTGGTTGAAATTTGAAAAAAAAAATTGAAGTTGTGTTGAAAAATATTTTTGGAAGTTGAAGTTGTGTTAGGACATACATTTTTTTTGAAAAAAACTTGAAATTTCGTGAGTGGAAAAAATTTCACCAAAAACATGCCCTAAACCAAATTTTAGGAACTTGAAAATTTTTGAATTTTTTTTCCCAAAACATGATCACATTTCATAAACAAACAATCTTTTCAATTTATTTGAAAAAATGAAGCCAAAATCTATGGCCAAACGGGAGCTTAAAAATATGTTTCAATTTTTTCATGTTTGACTGGATTAAATATTTCGCAAATTATTTTCCTTATGAACTCATTTTCTCCGATTTAAGAAAAATAATTTCCCTACTAAAAGAAGGAAATGTATTTCCCCAAACACTCTTTCAACCCTCCTTACCCCCACACCTACCACAATCCACCTTCCGCCGTCATCGAACCACACCACTCACCCCAGCACACAGCACTATACCCCTATCCTCGACACCACCTCTTCTTCGGCCCCGACCCTTCACAACCCACCCTCTCTCACCTCTGACACATTGACACATACACCCCCGAGCCACCATCCAATGCAAGCCCCAACCTTCCCCGCCCCCACCTTGACACACCAATTTTGCCACTCTCCCCGCTTGCCCTCGAGCCTTGAGCCCTAGGCACTGGACCCTACCCTTGAACCTCAATTCCCGGACCCCCGACCCTGACATCGACACCCCACCCTAACCTCTGAAACTTGACCCTACCCCCTCCTTCCAACCAGTGGTGAAGCCAGAAATTTACTCAAGGTTGTTCAAACTTGAAAGAAGTGAAAAAAATTCTCCGACAAAGAGTGTTCAATATATGTTATATATCTCTAAAACATAATATTTTACCTATATACGCAGTATAATTTTTCGACGAAGGGTGGTTAGTTGACCACCCTTTAAAACATGTAGTTTCGCCCTTGCCTCCAACCATGACCTCGAGCTTCGAGCCTAGACCCCTTGACCCTCGTACACCGAACCTCGACTAAGGAAACTTAGACTCCATAATCCAAACTCTAAACCCGCACCCTGACCTAGCTTTGAACCCCCCACACCGATATTTAGTCAAGGGGATAATAGGGATAATTGCCTCCAAGATTTTGACATTTCTATTCTTTCTTCTACTAACATTTTAAAATCTTTAAATTAACTAAATTGATAAAATGCATTTTCGGCCTATTAATAGCACATTTCGTTCAATTAACTAATTGAAAGTAGTTGATTAGAAATAAATATAATGCTTAAAAATATTTTTAATTGTGTAAATTGATCTTCTAAAATAGTACTCCCTCTGTTTCACTTTATGTGAACTTGTTTGACTGGGCACAAAGTTTAATAAAATGAAGACTTTTAGAATTTGTGGTCCTAAACAAGTCAAAAAGGAGTCCTGAGTATTTGTGTGGTTATAAAAGCTTATCATTAAGGGTAGAATTGAAAGTTTAAGCTAAATTGTTTCCATATTTATAAAGGGGTCATTCTTTCTGGAATGGACCAAAAAGGAAATAGGTTCACATAAACTGGAACGGAGGGAGGTAGTTACGTGTTTGCATAGATATATTATTGGAACCTGCAAAATTTGTTATATGATGTTTACAACTTAAGTACATTTCATGATTAAAAATAGGCCAAGAATGTGTGGTAATTAAGTACTATGGTTAATTCATGCTAGTTTTGATAAAAGAACAAGTCATGTGTTTATTGAATCAAATGTTTATTGATCCATTGAATTCAATTGATTCAGAAGCTAGTAGCCAATGATTAATTAGGGTTTGCTATGGTGACAGGCGACGTGTGAAGAAAGACGAAGCTCTAGCAGGCCTTCAATGGCTTCACTGGCCAGCCACCTACTGGGCTGGTCACTAGTCCACTCCAACCCCACAGCCCATAATACCTAACAAAAACCCTAACCCTACCCAAAACTATGCAAAAATTCCTCAACCTATAGCATTAAATTCGCCCATGCAACTACTACCCCACGTAATCCTAAAACCTATCGAATATCTTCATGGTGAACCAATATGACATTGGAAGAAGCAGGAGGTGCGCCAATCCATTGCACAACAAGGATTATACTTATCAGTATTGGGTAAATTTTCATATGGTAAGCATGTTATTCATGATTTACGTAAGAACACCCCTATAACGTGAGTTGAAAGGGTACTTGCTCAATTGGCTTAATAGAAGACAATCGTGTTCTTATTAAGGTCTAATTAATGGAGGATTATATCCATTTATTATCAAAACCCGCTTATTACTTGAAAATACAAGGGAGATATGGAAGATGAGATGTAAAAAGTGGAACCCTTGGTGGAAACCTGATGAAGAAACTCCAGTTTCTATTGCTTGGATCTCTTTTCAAGACTTGCCGCCTAACTTCTTTGGAAAATATTTTGTGTTTTTCTTGGAAAGTGTTGTAGGAAAGCCATTGCATGTTGACTTAGCCACACAAAATGGAACACAACCTAGTTGTGCCAAGGTGAAGGTGGAGGTAAATTTGTTATCAAACTTCCTTCAAAGAATCAAGATTGTGGAAGAGGGGGAGCAAACGGGATCTGAAGAATCTAAGTTGATCAAAATTAGATATGATTATTTGCCTAAGTACTGCAAGAAGTGCAAGAAGAAAGGCCACAAGAAAAGTGAGTTTTGGGTAGCTAATTCAGAACTCATGCAGGTGGAAGAGGCAGTGATGAATGAAAATAATGGAAAGGAACTGACTGGAACTGCAACAACAGCTAGTACTAAGGTATTGACTAGTGGAAAGGTGATAGGGAAACCTATAAATACTACTCCAAGGCAAGAATGGATGCAAAGAAGGGAAAATTAAGAGACAAAAGAGGTCATATTACAGAAGAGGCAACTGGGAAACAAGTGGTTAATATCGAAGGCAAAGGCAAGGATCAAGTGGTTGCAACAATGAACGCATTCGATATACTAGCTGGAGCAGAGGAAAATAACAATGCTATGGTGGTATTTGAGCCACATGATCAAACTCTAGGGGCAAAAGAGGCTTCAACAACTGGGAATGAAACTACAAAGTCTACAAATCCAAGTGGTTCTGGGACTCAAATTGCGGCAAAAGAGGCAAAATCTAATCCTATTATTACTGGGATTGGGGAGAATAATAATAAGGAGAGAACTGTTGGATGGGTTGCTAGAATATTTGGAACGAATAATAAAATAACTAATGCAACAAGCAATAGAGGTACATCATGAGGTGAGGAAGTTGAAGTAATGAAGGCAAGTAAAACTACAGGTAAGAAGGCTCACAACATTGATCATACATAGCAGGTTGGCACAGGAGATGCACATGCTACAGTAACCCCTAAGATACAGGGAACTGGGGCTGAAGATATTGATCAAACCATAATGAGTAACATAGCAGAATAAACTGGAGTAGGTTCAGGAGCATTAGTAGAAGATACAATTAATGAGGGTGTAGATGAAGAAGCTACGGTGAATGAGATAGTTAATGGAACAGTAAACCCTAGCAACACTGCCAAGGGTTTCACTTCAGCTGCAGCTCATGCGATGAATGGTAAGGGTTTGGAACAAGTTAGCAAGTCTCCTACAATGGTCTTGGCTGATACAGTAAGGTTAAAAACCAAAACAATTGATAGCAACCCTACAAAGTCCAATGAAACAGTAATTCCAGTGACTTCTGCTACAGTAAATCCTAATTTGGGCTCAGTATATGCATTACAATTTAAGATGATACAAGAGGCGTTGGGCGTAATAGGTAATCAGAACCAGGGGTTGAAGGAAACCACTAGGGTATCACGAGAGCATGCCATTATTCCTAAGGTCTCAGATGCAACTGAGGCATTGCCAGTGGCATGTGCTTTAGAAACTAGGCAGTCAATGCAGATTCAAACTGATGTCCCACTGAATTCACCTAACCAAATACTACATGACATTATCACTCACAATGTGGAACCTGTAGATTCTCAAAATGTAGTGGTAGAACAAGATGAATTCAGGAAGAAGGAGAAGATGAATATAATGCAAGAAATTTCAAGTGAAATTGCTAGAGAGGCATAATTATCTCCAAGAGTGGCCGGAAGAAGTGGTAAGAAGGTCAAAAATCAGGGTCATGCAAAAAAAGTACCTCAACCTACAAGAATTATGCCCAAAATGGCAGTATTAGTTAATAAATGATGATCAAGGCCTTGATATGGAACATAATTTCAATTAAAACTCAACAGGCCTTTCAAAGAGTGATATATGCAAATGGAACATGGATTCATTGTGCTTTCTTGGGAACTTTTCAAAATTCAGGACATATTCAACGATACAGAAGAAGACTTAATATGGCTGCTGCTATGTCTAAAGTAATGGGAAGATCTGGTTGTTTTTTGATGATACTGTAGTGTGGGAATTAATGATGGGAATTGAACAGCAGGTGACTGTCATATTATATCATCAGGGGATTGGATAACACATCATGTGTACATTTGTATATGCTAAATGTTCTTCAATTGAGAAGCTGGAATTGTGGGATAATCTGTGTTACCTTGCAAGTGATATAGAGTTACCTAGGGTTGTTGGTGGTGATTTTATTGTTGTGCTACATAAAGATGAGAAGATAGAGGGAATTCCAGTTCAACCGCAAGATTATGAAGACTTTGCATTTTGTGTGAATTCATGTGGGCTGTTTGATTTAGGCTACAACGGAAGTCCATTCACCTGGTGGAATGGTAGATCAAATACAGAGTGTATCTTTGAGATATTGGATAGAGTTTTAATGAACTTACCATTCCAGACTCTATTCCCTACCATTGAGGTTGAACATCTCATTAGAACTAGTTCAGACCAGGCTCCTCTATACAAGAGTTGTGGTGAACAAGCTACTAACTTCATCAAGCCTTTAAGGTTCCTAAACTTCTGGACCAAGCATGAGACATTTAAGAAGGTGGTCATGCAGAACTGGATAGCTGATTTTATAGGTGATCCATATCTTATGTTCAACCAAAAACTAAAGAGGGTGAATATTGATCTATCTAAATAGAGAAAACATACATATGGAGACATATTCAAACAACTTGCTATTAGGAAAGACATTGTGAAGGTGAAAGAGCTGTATTTTGAAGAAAAACCTACAACTAAGAATAGAATAGTGCTACAAAAAGCACAAGTTGAACTGAAGAGATACCTAAGCATTGAGGAGCAATACTGGAAACAGAAGACGTGGATGACATGGTTTAATGAACGGGATAGGAATACAAGCTTATTTCACAATCTTGTTAATTGTAAGAGACATGAGTTGCAATAAAGGATACAAAAAGAGAATGGAGATTGGGTGAAAAGTCAAGATAATATAGCTACTGCAGCTATGGAATTCTACCAAAGCCAATTCACTAAAGATACCGATCCTAATGAGTTCAATTTACTCGACAATGTTCCTGGTATGGTGACTATGGAGAAGAATCTGGAATTATGTAGATACCCTGCACTGGAAGAAGTCAAGTCTGCTATTTTTTGAACTTAGTGGGGAGAGTTCTGGTGGTCCACATGGATTCACTGGTATTTTCTATCAAGCATGTTGGGACATCATTGACATGGATATTCTAACATGGTATTGCATCTCTTTGGGAGAGAATCATTGCTAAATCTATTACACATACCAATCATGTTTCACTTCCAAACAAGCCAATAATTCAGATTTTCTCTCATTTGAGGCCCATAAGTTTGAGCAATTTCATCACCAAGATGATGTCTAGAGTCCTACATGATAGAGTGGAGAAACTCTTGCCTTCTTTGATATCCTCCAGTTAGTCAAGCTTTGTGAAGGGAAGAAGCATATTTGAGAACATACTCCTCACTCACGAGATTGTTACTAAAATTTGGTTAAGGGGGATGCCTACCAATGTAGTGATTAAATTAGACATGGCTAAAGCATATGATAGGGTGTCTTGGAAGTACTTACTTCATGTGTTAAGAAAGATGTGGTTTATTGAAAATTTTATCATCATGATATGGAACTTATTGTCCAATAACTGGTATTTAATCTTGGTGAATGGCCAATCTTCAAGATTCTTTCAGTCTACAAGAGGGGTGAAGCAAGGAGATCAATTATCTCCTGCTTTATTTATACTGTCAACAAAAGTATTGTCTAGATCCTTAAACAAACTATTTGATGACAGATCTTTTAGGGGGTTTGGAATTCCAAAGTGGACTGACTCTTTGAATCATCTTGCATATGCTAATGATATAATTAACTTTGCTTCAGCTTATCCAGATTCATTGAAGAAGATCATGGTAGTGTTGTGCGATTATGAGAAGATATCGAGACAACTTATTAATAAGGCTAAGAGCTCCTATGACAAGCACTCTAATGCGGCACCTTCTTTGGTTCAAACAATTGGTAGTATCACAGTCTTTATTAAGGGTGTGTTCCCTTTCATCAACCTAGGATGCCCAATATTTTATACTAGGATAAGGAAAGACTACTATGATGACCTTATAAAGAAGATAAAGGAAAGCTGCACTCATGTAAAGGAAAGTTGTTGTCTTATGGAGGTAAGGCTACACTTATCAGCAGTGTGCTTTAAAGCATGCCAGTGCACCTACTTTCAGTATTAGATTCTCCCAAGAACACTTTGGAACACTTGCATAAGTTATTTGCAAGATTCTTCTGGAGCAATAAGGAAGAAGGGAGGAGTAGATATTTGGCCTCATGGCAGAACCTTTGTCTCCTAAGGAGGATTAGGCTTCAGATACTTATTTGATGTATCTAGGGCACTGTTTGCCAAGCTACGGTGGAGATTTAGGACAACAGAGTCCTTGTGGTCAAATTTATGTGGAACAAATGTTGCAAGAAGGAGATACCAACCGTGGTACAGTTTAGGCAAGGTTCTCATGTTTGGAGGCAAATGTTAAATGTTAGGAAAGAGGTGGAACATGAGATTTGGTGAAGATGAAGTGTGGTACTACAAACATTTGGCATGAAAATTGGACATGATTAGGAGCTTTATATCATGTAGTGCCACATGATTTTCACATTAGTGAGAACTTAAAGGAAGTGGCAGACTTGAGGCAAATATATGACTGTAATGTGCAGATGATTGAACACTCTTTCCCATAAGATATCGCAGAACATATTATACAACATGTGCAGTTTGAGGACAGTGGAGGATACTGCGAAAAGCCTTGGTGGAACCCTATAGCCTCAAGCAAATTCACAGTCACTAGTGCATGGCAACTAGTGATACATAGGGCAATCCTAATCAGGAATTCAAGAATATGTGGATTAAAGGGCTGCCCTTCAAAATTTCCTTCTTCCTTTGGAGGTTATGGAGATTTAAATTGGCTACTGATGATATGTGAAGAAGGTGGGTATATGTATATATATGTCTAGGTGTTGATGTTGTCAATCTCCACAAGAGGAGTCAATCATTTGTTCTTAACTGGACATACTGCTACCAAAGTGTGGAGGACATTCATGAATGTTGCAGGCCTTAGTTTCCCGCTAATACAGATGCAACAAGTTATTAGGACATGGTGGAATACTACATGCTTCCCAAAACTCAAGCCATTATTCCAAGCCTTGCCAGCTAATGTAACATGAGAGTTGTGGAAGATGAGAAATACAAATAGAAATGGTGGATCAATATCGGTTAATAGAGTTATTCATGAGATCAACACTTCCATATAATTCTTAGCAAAATTAAGATACAAGTGGATTATTGGTATCCCTTATCTTTGTCCAGACATGATCACATTTTTTGAGGGATACAAGCCAGTTTTAGTGACAAGAAGGGTGACTTGGAAGTTGCCTCATAGTGGATGGTATAAGTGCAATAGTGATGAAGCTTCGAGGGGAAATCCAAGACCTATATAGAATTCTGTGTGAGGAATGATGTAGGTAACCTAGTGTATGCAAGAGAAAAACTTCTGGAGGACACAACAAATATTGTTGCCGAGGCTAGGGCCATTGAAGAAGGCTTAGCTTACTGTGTGGCTCACGACCTACACCCTCTCATATTGGAAACGGATTCTTTGGGGATGAATAAGATTATTGAAGGGGAATGGGATCCACCATGGTGTATTATAGCCAATGTTAGGAGGATATAGGATATGAAGGAGCACCTCAATGTGCTATTCCATCATGTTATGGGAGAAGACAACATAGTGGCATATTTTTTAACTAACCTTGTGTTTTCTTTTGCTGGTACAATTGATTTTCACTCTTTCTATAAACTTCCAAGTGAAGGAAGGAGACTATTTAACATTGACAAGGCTCAATTACCTAACCTTAGGGTTAGGATAGAAAAAGGAAAAGAACCAGACTGATGTTATTGATACTATAACACTGCCTGCCTTGTCTATCTTCACTAGACTTTGTATGGTGGGGAGTTGCTTTCGAGTGTATTTACATGGTTACATGCTCAATCTAGTGGTGGCCCTTCAATGTACAAAGCAATTACAGTAGGTAGGAGACCTTCTTCTATTGCATATGTGAGTACACAAAGTCACATACTGATACTTCTATGTCTTCACACATGCAGTCATGCAAGAGGCATTAAAGATAGCTGGATTATATTACTATGTATTGGTACACGTATTTGCTAATTTATAACATGCTGGAGGTGAGGTTCGTGACTGCACATTCCCAGATTGAATAGAGGTTAGTTCGAGTTCACACGATCTCATTAGCAAAGGCTACATACTACACATATATGGGTAGACTTTTGGATGGCTTCTAAGGAGTGGTGTAGTCGCTGGAGTTTCACATTTGCCTTGTCCTTTGGAACGCAAAACCTGGAACCTGGTGAGAGATTTATAGGTGCTACTGTGGGGTGTTTGCACTTGGCTTGTGAAGTTACATACACCATATTCCTATTGAAGTATCTTATGTAATAGCTAGTTTAATCTGCATACTTATTCCTTATAGGAGGTTAGATCAATTGGTAGTAGTTGTGTATATGGTCAAAATCGGGCATACCTGATTTTGTAGGCATGGGAGCTACCTCGAGGGTAAGCTCGTAATAGACCAGGCTCGAGCTCGAAGGTAGAATATTGAGCTTGGAGATCGAAGTGTTCGCTGAAGATCGAGGCCAGCAACAATCGAGACCGAGCATGACTGACTTCGAGTAAGGAATAACAATGGAACAACGAGATATTAGCAACCGGTCGAAGATCACGACGGAAATCCCCGAATAGATCAACTCAAGTGATTATTGATGCCAATCGGGGGATTTATTTCCGTTATTAGAATTGTACCTTATTTAAAATTCCTCTATTATATAAGGAGGCATCCCATTCATTTGTAAGGATCATCATTCACTGATAAGCAATACATACATACGCTGCTCTCTATTTCGCTCACTATTCATCATTGTTCATCACTGTTTTCTAAACTGTTCTTATTATCCAACCTCGAGACCATCTCGAATCGAGGTCGAAGCACTGCTAGAATATCGGTTTGATTTATTTTAATGTTCAATTTATCTATTTAACTCATTGTTTATCAATTGGTATTGGATTAAATCACATATCCTTAAAACTACAATACAAGTTTAATTGTTACTCGATTTTTAGGGTAATCAGTTGCGCGCCCACCGTGGGGAAAATGATAATAGTGATTGTTTAGTACTGATTCTGATAAAACACACTTATTTACGCTTTTTCTTGTCAAGATTTTTTACTTTCAGGTTAAAGCATGTCAAACTCACAAAATGCATCCACAAACAGTGATAATGGCCTCAGATTGCATGGGGAAAACAAAAATGTGGTTTCTCCAGGAGTCGAGGTGCCACAGAACAATCTCAGGGGAGTACCAGCTTCCAATCCAGTCGATGTTAGTTTTCACGGTGCCCTAAATACAGACCTAGGCGCAGATCTTGATGGGATTATACGCAGAGAAGGCCGATCTTGTGGCCAAGGAACAAAGGGCAGAGGAGATGAAGGAGTCACTCTCCAAGTGATATTCGAGATGATTCAGGCTCAGCAAGCCGCTATTGCTCAGTTACAAAATCAACATAGAGCTTCGAATAGGGTCGAGCCAAAAATTACTCGCCGTATCGAGCTAGTACCAGAAAGGTTGAATGGTAATGAATCAGGGACCGATCCTGCGGTAATGAAAATGCTCGAGGAGCTCACCAATATAATTGAATTAGGGGAGAAGAAAATCGAGCGAGCGACAAAAAAATGGAGATTTACAACTCTCGAGTTGATCAAATACCAGGGGCACCGCCGATCTTGAAAAGGATGGATTCGAAGAAGTTTGTACAAAAGCCGTTTCCTTCAAGTGCGGCTCCGAAGCCTATTCCTAAGATGTTTGGTATTCCAGACATACCCAAATTTAATGAAACCACCGATCCCAACGAGCACGCTACTTCCTATACATGTGCCATCAAGGGTAATGATTTGGAAGATGACGAAATCGAATCTATGTTGTTGAAAAAGATCTGAGAGACCTTGTCGAAGGGAGCAATGATTTGGTATCACAACCTGCCACCGAATTCCATCGACTCATTTGCCATGTTAGCAGATTCCTTCCTAAAGGCGCACGTCGGGGCCATGACAAAGGGATAATGAAATGCTGAGGGATTTTGTGTCCCGATTTCAAATGGAAAGTATGGAACTTCCACTGGTCACAGATGATTGGGCCGTTCAAACTTTCACACAAGGGTTGAATGAACAGAGTTCGATAGCATCATGTCAGTTGAAATAAAATTTGATCGAGTATCTAGTTGTAACTTGGGAAGATATGCATAATCGATATCAATAGAAGATCAGGGTCAAAGACAACCAACTAGGAGCCCCTTCCGGTTCAGTACATCCAAACAGGTCGATGGGTAAAAATCAAAGGGACGTCGACAGGGAGCCAAGGTCGAACAAAGACCGATATCAACCATATATCATAGATCAAAGGAATAATAGTCCAGGACGCAGTTTCGCCCTGAATGATTGAAGAAGTGATTGAGGACAGAGTTCTCTAGGACTTATGAGGAAAAGTGGTTTTGACAAGTATGTCAATCCCACAGAGGTACCTCGGTTATCGGAATATAATTTTAGCATCGATGCATCAGGCATTGTATCGGCAATTAGAAGGATCAAAGACACTAGGTTATCTAGACCCATACAGACCGATCCTTCCCAAAGAAATACAAATTTGATGTGCAAGTATCATGGCACACATGGTTATAGGACCGAGGATTGCTTCCCATTAAGAGAGGAGGTAGCCCGTCTATTCAATGAGGGCCACCTTCGAGAGTCCCTCAGTGATCGAGCCAAGAATTATTTCAGCGAAAGGGACGCCAATAGGAAGAATGAATAGGAAGAACCCCAACATGTCATTCATATGATCTTCAGTGGGTTCGACATTCCATAGGGACCTATATTCAAACGTACTAAGGTATCAATCAATAGGAAGAAACGAACCCAAGATTATGTGTCCGAAGGCACCTTATCATTCAATGACGAAGAATCAGAAGGCATTTCTCATCCCCGCAACGTCGCTCTGGTAATTTATATCTTATTAAATAAAGTTCAAGTTAAGCGTGTTTTAGTGGATCTAGGTAGCTCGGCAAACATCAGCCGATCAAGGGTCGTGGAACAGCTCGACATATAGGATCAAATCGTACCTGCAGCTCGAGTCTTAAACGGTTTCAATATGGCCACTGAAGCAACTAAGGGGAAGATTATCCTATCGGTGAACGTGGATGGAACCATTCAAGATACCAAGTTCCACGTAATCTAGGCGATATAAGGTACAATGCCCTGCTCAGAAGGCCTTGGATCCACAACATGAGGGAAGTGCCCTCGACCCTTCACCAGATGATGAAATTCCCAATGTCAACGGTGTAAAAATAGTGTACGGGAACAACATGCTGCAAAGGAAATATTTGTGGTCGATGAGGTAACGCCGATATCGACATTGTCAACCTCGGAAAAGTTGAGCATCAAAGGTAAGAGAGAGCCAAATAGCAATCACGACCACAATATAGATCGAGTCGGGGAAGCAGGAGATAGAAGAAGAAGAGGAGGATTTTCTGACCCCTCGAACTTTAGTTGTTCCCGAAGATTCTGATGCCACCAAATCAATGTCGAAGAGCTGGAACATGTTATACTGATCGAGTACCTGCCCGGGCCAAAGATATACTTGGGAACGAGATTAACCCCCGAACTCAGTAAAAAGATTATTTAATTTCTTATTGATAATATAGATTCTTTTGGTTTGTCCCATTTAGACATGACAGGGATCCCATCGGAGATAACAATGCATCGACTAAACCTGGACCCTAAGTTCAAACCGATAAAGCAAAAGAGGAGGCCCCAGTCCGAGGTGAAGCATGCGTTCATAAAGGACGAGGTAACCAAATTTCTCAACATAGGGTCCATTCGGGAGGTGAAATATCCTGAATGGTTAGGCAATGCAGTCGTAGTCCCTAACAAAGGGAACAAACTTAGAATGTGCGTAGACTTTAAAGACTTAAACAGAGCATGTATCAAAGATTCTTTTCCACTGCCTAAAATCGATCGCATGATCGACGCAACGGCCGTCCATGAGATCCTTACTTTTCTCGATTCCTACTCTGGGTACAATGAAATTCAGATGAACCCGGAAGACCAAGAAAGGACTTCGTTTATCACCAAGTACGTAACATACTATTACAATGTAGTGCCCTTCGGGATAAAAAATGCGGGAGCTACTTACCAACTCCTAGTAAATAAAATGTTCGAAGAACAAATAGGTAAGTCAAATGGAAGTCTATATTGACGACATGCTAGTTAAGTCCCTACGCGCAGAGGACATTTAACTCATTTGCAGGAAACGTTTGAGATTCTGAGGAAATATAACATGAAACTCAACCCCGAGAAATGTGATTTCGGGGTCGGTGCGGGTAAGTTCCTCGGCTTCATGTGTCGAATCGGGGGATCGAGATCAAACCCGATAAAATCAAGGCCATCGAAGATATCACCATCATGGACAGTGTAAAAGTCGTACAAAGGCTAACAACACAGATAGCTGGCTTAGGCATATTCATCTCGAGGTCATCGGATTGAAGCCACCGATTTTTCTCTATTCAAAAAGAAGAATGATTTCGCCTGGACCCCGGAATGCCAACAGGCATTAGGGGAATTGAAGCGATACCTGTCGAGCCCTCCACTTCTTCACACTCTGAAGGCAGATGAGAAAATTTACTTGTACTTGGCAGTATCAGAAATTGCGGTAAGTGGTATCCTAGTTCGAGAAGAGCAAGGTACACAATTCCCTGTTTATTATATAAGTCGAACTTTAGGAGAAGAAGAAACTAGATATCCACACTTAGAGAAATTGGCGCTTGCACTGATAAGCGCTTCTAGAAAGTTAAAACCATATTTTCAATGACACCCCATATGCGTATTAACTATATACGCACTTCGTAACATTTTGCACAAGCCCGAACTGTCGGGTCGATTGGCCAAATGGGCCATCGAACTTAGTGGCTACGATATCGAATATCAACCCAGAACAATCATAAAGTCTCAAATTTTAGCGGACTTCATGGACGATTTCACACCAATCCTTGTACCCGAAGTCGAAAAGGAACTCTTGTTATCGGGTACATCATCGAGGGTATAGACCCTTTTCACAGACGACGCTTAGAATGTGAAGGGGTCAGGGCTAGGTATCGTTTTGAAGCCGCCCACAAGTAACATTATTAGGCAATCTATCAAAATTTCTAGGTTGACTAACAATGAGGCCGAGTACAGGTCTCAAACTAGCTAAAATCTTGGTAGCAGAAATCATTGAAGCGAAGTGTGACTCTTTACTGGTGGTGAACCAAGTAAACAAAACCTTCGAAATTCGAGAGGATGGAATGCAAAGATATTTGGACAATTTGCAAGTGACTTTGCAAAATTTCAAAGAATGGACTTTAAAAAATATGCCTCGAGAACAAAACAGTGAGGACGATGCGCTTGAAAATTTAGGGTCATCGGTCGAGGAAGATGACATCAGCTCGGGGACTGTCGTTCTACTCTCAAGATCCGTGATCGAGGGAGGTCATGCCGAGATAAACTCTACAAGATTAACCTGGTATTACAGGAACAAATATATTGAATACTTGAAAAGCGGAAAGCTCCCATCGGACCCTAAAGAGTCGAGGGCCCTACCAACCAAAGCTGCTCGATCCACATTGGCCGAAGATGGAACATTATACAGAAAGACATTCGATGGACCATTAGCAGTATGTTTAGGACCAGGTGACACCAATTATGTTTTACGAGAGGTCTATGAAGGCACTTGTGGAAACCACTCTGGCGTCGAATCACTAATTCACAAAGTCATTAGAGTAGGATATTACTGAGATGGCATGGAAAAAGACTCTAAGGAGTTTGTTCGAAAATGCGAAAAATGTCAAAGAATTGCACCGATGATCCACCAGCCTAGAGAACAACTTCACTCGGTCCTATCCCCATGGCCATTCATGAAATGGGGGATGGACATCGTCAGCCCTCTACCATCGGCCCCAGGTAAAGATAAGTTCATTTTATTTATGACTGACTATTTCTCTAAATGGGTTGAAGCATAGGTGTTCGAGAAAGTGAGAGAGAAAGAGGTCGTAGACTTCATTTGGGATCATATCGTATGTCGATTTGGGATACCTGCCGAAATAGTGTGTGACAATGGGAAACAATTTATTGGCAGCAGGGTGACTAAATTCCTCGAAGACCATAAAATAAAAAGGATATTGTCAACACCATATCATCCTAGTGGGAACGGACAGGCCGAATCGACAAACAAGACTATCATCCAAAACCTAAAGAAAAGGTTGAACGAAGCTAAAAGGAAATAGAGAGAAATTCTACCCGAAGTCCTTTGGGCCTACCGAAAAACATCAAAGTCCAGTACGGGGGCAACACTGTTCTCCTTAGTATATGGATCCGAAGCCTTGATCCCGATCGAAGTCGGGGAACCCAGTGCTAGGTTTCTCTACACAATGGAAGAATAAAATCACGAGGCTATGAATACTAACCTCGAACTACTGGATGAAAGACGAGAAGCCTCCCTCGTCCGAGTGGTCGCGCAAAAAAAAAATGCCTCAAAAGGTATTATAATCGGAGAACCAACCTTCGCCACTTTAGAATCGGGGACTTGGTCCTGAGAAAAGTGACCATCAACACTCGAGATCCTAATGAACGGAAGCTCGGCTCGAATTGGAAGGACCATACCAAGTCCTCGACATAGTCAGAAAGGGTCTTATAAACTAAGAACTATAGACGGCGAACCACTGCCAAACAATTGGAACATACCACTTTTCAAATGATATTATTGCTAAGGTATAACTTTCTCCCTTCTTTCATTTATATATTCGACACTAACTTATTGCATGAGTTTGACCAAAGACATCAAGACCTCAGGTTTTAAAGTATGCGTTGCACTCTTTTTCCCTTAGATCGGTTTTTATCCCAAATGAGTTTTTCTGGCAAGGTTTTTAACGAGGCAATAATTATGTGCTACCCGAGGACCATTCAACAGTATCTAAGGCTTCTTTTCAATCAACCTCAAATACTAGGGGGAATCACCCTCGGATGCTATATTTTTGAGAAACATATTTCGTGTCAAAGTGCCTCGATAGGGAAACTTTGTAATGGGCCAAACAGTCGAATGAACCGTGTCCATATAGATTATCGAGCCCAATGGAATAACATGTACGCATGTATAAATTATTCAAAGAAGCATTCTTTCTTTATCAAACATCTTGTGTCTCGAAAAAGATTCTCTACTATACAAACCTCATTGTATTGGCAAAAAATATACTCGCCATGTGGGTCTATTAAAAGGCAGCACATGTCAGCAAAGCTTGGAGAAAAGTAAATAATGACATATAAGATGATATGTGAAACACCTCCGGGACCGAACATACTCATACCGTGCCTGATAGCCTCGGAACTGGTCATCATAAATAGATTGGAACAGGTGCGGGAGAATATCTCATAATTACAAATGAGGAAGGAATCAATTAATCCTAGATTATATGAGATTTATCATCATTAATCCATTAGTTACAAATAAATTATGTAACGTGCAATAAATGCAATAAATGATTGTAACGGTCAGAACAAGACAATCAATTGCAAGATTGACTCAACATGCACAAGATTGACTCAGCAAGCACGAGATTGGCTCAGTAGGCACGAGATTGACTCAACAAGTACGGGAGTAACTCACCAGCCACGGGATTGACTCATCAGTTATGGAATTAACTCATCAGTTACGAAATTCCAGCATTTACATAGCTGTTACAAGTCTTAAAAAAGTAATGGATGGGTTGAGTAAATGCTCATAATAGACCCATTATTCAAGGAGAATGATTACTTAGATTTATCCCTATAAATAGACATATTTTTATCACAATCAACGGATCTAACTTTCTTCTCTATAATTCTGTACATTGTAATTCATATCATCTTGATCCCAAGCTAGCCATAGTTTGGTCCTTCAAGCTCCGTTCGGCTCAATATCCTGTCAAGGATTATTCAATAAGAATTATTTCTTCTTTGCTTTATTTCTATTATATTGCCTTTCATTGAATTTGTTTTGCACTTCTCTATCACTTTGTGTCACACCTTCTTTTTCACCTACCCCCGAATTAATGAAGGGGTAATAAGGGAGTTTTTCCACTTTAAGTGACATTATTCGGATTTGGGATTTATTTATTTATTTTAGAGTCGCCATCTGGATTTTTGACGATGCTCCGGCACAACGTGTTATTTAAAAATCCCAAACCGAGGAAATTTTGACTCAGTTTTAATTTGTCTGTGACCAGAAATCCGAGTAAGGAATTCTGTTAACCCGGGAGAAGGTGTTAAGCATTCCCGAGTTCCGTGGTTCTAGCACGGTCGCTTAACTATTAATATCTGGCCTAATTATCTGATTATTTATATGTTTTAAACCTATTGTGCTTTTTAGCCTTTTTCATTTTTGGGCCGCTTTTATGGATTTATCTTGAAACAAGTCACGATGGCGTGCACTTGTTTGTTTTTGGACACATTATAACTGCGCCACATGAAATGCACCAGCAATTACAACATGTGATTTTTATTAAAATTTGAAGTTGAAGACAGGGACATGAGTTGTCGCACCCGAGTGTAGATTACGTAGTCAAGACTATGGTCATTACAGTTTTAAAGTGCCTATTTGAGGTGATGTTTTATTATTCTTCAGGTTTTTCTATTTGAAATAACATTTTTAGTTTTAAAATCAATTAGGACGTTTATGGATTTATCTTGGACAAGTTACGATGGCGTACACTTGTTGTTTTTTAACACAAGGCAATCACGTCACATGAGATGCACCCGTGGTTGCTATATGCGTTTTATTAGTTGTTTGGAGTGAGGGTCAGGGGCATGAGTTGCCACTCCCGAGTGTAGGTTAAGGTAATTTGAGGTAATACTCGATTTTTGTCAAGCTTCAAAGTAAGGGTGTTCATTCTACCTAAGGATTACCTAAAATGATGTTCAATAGCCTAAATATAACATGTTTTGGGCTATCGCCTCGTTTAAGCCCCAAATTGTATCACTTTAAGCCATCCTAATTAATTCATTTGGACATGATTTGAAAAATAGTCAAGAACAAACATACTAACACATCTCACGTCTATATGGTAAGACATAAGGCAAATTTTGAATTGTGAATATAAGGTTACATATACAAGATTTATTTACCGTTTGATCTACTCTAAACAAGAGTATTTATACACAGTTTATGGATCTAACATGGAAATTTGTCTTAAATTTTGTGACAGAACAAGCCTTAAAAAAACTGAATTAAGCTATGGTTGCTTTTATTTAGAGCGGACAAATTAAGAAAAGATCCGGATTTCAGATTCTACCTTTTGATAATTGATTTGAAAACCCATTTGTGTTCAGTAGTGAGAAATTTACAGCGGATTTCGTGAATGAAAACACTTCTCATGCTAATTGACAACAGAAGAGAAAAAGGACTGGTTACAGATTGTTTAACACAATTAATGGGTCTAACATTCCAGGCCCCATAGCCTGAAATTCAGACACTACCAGGCTCAATTGGGCCATGTTTACGAGTCTGGCCCAGCTCGGGTGACCTTGGCATGTCTGGACCATAACTACTATAGTAATAAACGTTTCTGAATTAAGAAAAATACAACTGATCATAAATTTATATAGTTCAGTCCATATTTACAACTAAAAAAAAGGGAAAAACGTACATAGAAGACTCTAGATATGCTATTACTATTACATTAATCTTGAATCATAGTAATACTGTTTTACTAATAGGAAAAATAAAGAAGGGAAAAACAAAACTAGTTGCTGCTCCTGTGCAAGCCAGCAAACATGTCCTTCGAAGACTTAAACCTGCATTTTAATTATAAGTCCAAAGTTTGAGTACTTGGACAGTATTAACGACAAACCTTTGGGCATTTTTAAAGATGAATCTAGTCACAAAAGGGAGTTAGATTCAACCTTAATGATGCCATAGGAGAACAAAATATGTTCATGCCTTCTAATGGACTGAATCTAACCATAGAAAAGGTTAGATTCAAACCCAGTGATATTACTTTGTTTAGACTCTTTAACAGTCATCTTTANAGTAGATTAGGGAAAACTTACTATCAAGAACACTAGACAATCTATATGCATATCAAACCGAACTAATTGACCAAATGAATTAATAGCCAAACAAACTCATAAGAAAACAGCTTATCAGTCATGATATTCAAAGGGAATCTGACCAAGAACAAATATATGACTGTCATGGACACATTTGAATCTTAAATCTAAACCACATTATTCGGCTACCTAATCAAGCACATAGAAAGAATCAATTAATTAAATGGATCAAGGAAAAAGAAATGAGCATACATATGAAACAGTGACAAAACCCTAGGTTAGTTACTAACGAATTAAACATGAAATACATTCAGGATTTTGGATTAATCAAGAGAGAAAAAAAAGCACGTAAACAAACATGAGACATCTGAGACAGAAAAAAAGGAGAAAAAGAAGAAGCTAATATAAACATGGATGTAATAATACAACAAAGATCAGGCGTTTTCATGTAATAATCAGGAAAGAAACAGATAGCAAGGAAAAAGGGGATACTCGTTTGAGGGGTTTAGACGAACTACGGTGACTTGCCGGAGTTAGGCTGGACTACGACGACTTCCAAAAGTGACCTTTACTCACATGAATTGACGGCTCTTGTCAAGAGCCATCGACTCATGTGAGTTTGAGTCACAGAGCCGCTTGGATTTGCCTTAGCACAAATTAGGGTTTTGACAGCTTCTTAGAT
Source organism: Nicotiana knightiana (assembly GCA_005239525.1). Classification (NCBI taxonomy): domain Eukaryota; kingdom Viridiplantae; phylum Streptophyta; class Magnoliopsida; order Solanales; family Solanaceae; genus Nicotiana; species Nicotiana knightiana. The sequence goes on along the minus strand of ML398279.1, from coordinate 11,193 downwards.
CTAAAAACCTCACGATTGAACGGTGATTTAGGGAAACCGGCGGTGGGATGGGATTAAGGAGGTTGCGGGAATTGTATGGTAAAATTTTAGGGTAGATTGGGTGAGGCTCCGGTGGCCGGAAGGCGGTGGGACCCTGGGGCGGCTAAGGTTTGTTAGAGGGGAAAGAGAGAGAGNAGTTATGTAGGTTTAGGGGTGTGGAGTTCGGAACCGTTGGATCGAAGTGATCCAACGGCTGGGGTTTGATGGGGCAAAACGATGTCGCTTGGTTGTTATGGGGGACATGCCGGGTAAGGGGTTTGGGCTGGAGTGTATTGTGTATAGAGAAGGGGTTTGGGTCTGGGTAGTTTTGGCCGAGGTCCGATTTTAATCCCCTTTAATTAACTAAACCAATTAAATTAATTAAATTTAAATCTAATTTAATCCAAGAAATGTAATAATTAATTTAAACCTTTACAGATTAATCAAGAATAACACGACCAATTTTACATTCCTAATTAAATCCGTAATTTATCGAATAAAAGATGATTAGTTTTTTAATAATTAATTATTAAAACTACATTACGTCAAGTAAGTATTATTCGTCTATTATTTAGTTAACTATAACTTTATAATTCCTTGATAATAATGATGCGCCTAATTTTCGCAAGTTTAAATAATTTTAAAGGATGAATTATGAATATCCAATGCAAAATAAATTCACAATTAACACTAAAATTCAACAAAAATCTGTGGGATTAATTTATTTTATCGAATTTTGTAAGAGTATATGGTGGGTAAAAAATCACATGCTCACATCTGCCCCTCTTTGCTTGGAAACATGAAGAGTTTTCGGGCAAAGACAAAGTGAGCGGCAATAAACGACTTTTACTTATTCATATGTTCCATTGTGAAGCGTTTTTGAAAAGTTTGACCGAACCCTGCTTCAAGGTTGCCTACATATCCTTGGCTATAAAGGAATTAGGTCAGTGTAGTTCTGGAAGTTTTGGTAGCTGGGACTACCGAGTAACTGTGGTTTCACTGCGGTTGCTGCTGTTACTGCTTGCTAATCTCCTTATTACACCCAAGTACAAAACGAAGGAATAACTAAAACCTATTAGCTGCTAAATTACAAGATTCCTATCTAGGATTTGTTCTTGATTCTTGATCTTTGGTTGACTCTGACCTGGATCCTGGTGCTTGTTAATCGCAGATGCTAGTTTTGTCTTATCGTTCCTCGGATCAAAGCGGGATATACTGGACGGATGACTTCAATATCGTCCTGAATAGTCCACATCTTCCCCATTTGTGCGCTTTTGGATTCAATCTTCTCTTTCTTTCTTTTGTTTTGTTATTTTGGATCGAAACTTCTTATTTTGGTCGTCTCGAGTTCCAACGTTCCAGAAACGTACTCTGCAAAAATCAAGACAAGCGAACAAAATTTTCTACCCCAGTTTTCACTAGGAAAATTTTATGAGTTATTGTAATAAAATCTATGCTACTTTATTATTGAAAGTAATAAAAGGCCGGGACCTGTGTACTTGGAGTGAATGCCGACTAGGGGGTGGATACCCTATGCTTAAAAGGTGAAATCAACTAGGGATTGGAGACCCTATGTTGGAAAAGATCGACAGGCTATGCTGTCGTCAAGAAAAGATCACCAGGTTATGATGGTGTCCGGGTAAGGATCAACAGGTTATGTTGTTGTCACAAAAGAAATCACTAGGTTACACCAATGTCCGGAGATGATCAACAAGTTATGTTGTTGTCAGAAATAGAGATTACTGGGTTAAGCCAGTGTCTGGAGATGATCAACAGGTTATGTTGTTGTCAGAAATAGAGATTACTGGGTTAAGCCAGTGTCTGGAGATGATCAACAGGTTATGTTGTTGTCAGAAAGATCACCAGGTTATGCTGGTGTCTGGAAAGGTCAACAGGTTATGTTGTTGCCTGGGGAAGAGGGAGTGATCAACAGGTTATGTTGTTGTCAGAAAGATCACCAGATTATGCCGGTGTCTGGAGAGGTCAACAGGTTATGCTGTTGCCTAAGGAAGAGGGAGTGATCAACAGGTTATGCTGTTGTCAGAAAAATCAGCAGGTTATGCCGGTGTCTGGAAAGGTCAATAGGTTATGATGTTGCCTGGGGAAAAAGGGAGTGATCAACAGGTTATGGTGCTATCAGAAAGATCACCAGGTTATGCCGGTGTCTGGAAAGGTCAACAGGTTATGATGTTGCCTGGGGAAAAAGGGAGTGATCAACAGGTTATGCTGTTGTCAGAAATATCACCAGGTTATGCATGTGTCTGGAAAGGTCAACAGGTTATGCTGTTGCCTGGGGAAGAGGGAGTGATCAACAGGTTATGCTGTTGTCAGAAAGATCACCAGGTTATGCCGGTACCTGGAGAGGTCAACAGGTTATGCTGTTGCCTGGGGAAGAGGGAGTGATCAACAGGTTATGGTGTTGTCAGAAAGATCACCAGGTTATGCCGGTGTCTGGAAAGGTCAACAGGTTATGTTGTTGCCTGGGGAAAAAGGGAGTGATCAACAAGTTATGCTACTGTCAGAAAGATCACCAGGTTATGCCGGTGTCTGGAAAGGTCAACAAGTTATACTGTTGCCTGGGGAAAAAGGGAGTGATCAACAGGTTATGTTGTTGCCCCGGAAAAGAGATCACTGGGGTTATGCCAGTGTCTGTTTGGGTATGGGACCCTACGTTGGCATCAACTGGGGACTGGGATATCCTTGGTTGGAAAATGTTTGGCTAGGGGTTGAGGGTCCTATGCTACTTTAGGGTTGCATCATATTTAACTTCATTTCATCTCTTTTTTATAGATATGCGGGAAAAGATTTTGGAGGAAACTTCCTTTTCAATGGATTTAATGTTGTAGAGCTCTTTCTAACCCTTTCGCAATTTCTTTTGGTTGCACCTGCTTGCTGCACGGTTGCTTTCGAGTTGCACCTGTTTCAGATTTTCGAACAAAGAACAATTCGTTAATTTGAAACGGTGGTTGGTTTTGCGGCCTTGATTTTCAACTGCTTGATCTCAGTTCTTTTCATGAAGATCTCAACCACTTGCTTGCTGAGGATTGGGTTTCATCTCTAATCCCGGGGACCTTGGCTTTCTAGATTTTACCATGGTGACCGGTCACGTGGGACCCAACATTTTATTTTGCCTTTCTAGGCCTTTCACTTGCTTTCTCTTTTTGATTTCCAGAGTATCGGGGGAAGTTTTGGCCTCACCAATTCTGCTGACGGTTAGTCGTGTGGGATTTAATCTTTCCAACTTTATTTCGCCTTTATTGGCCTTTTATTTCTGACTTTCTTCCCACTGTAACTCTAGGTCATTTGGAATATTTGGCTTTTCAAACCTTGCCAAGATGGTTAGCCACGTGGGACTCAACCTTTTAACTTCATCCGCCTTTATAGGCCCTTCAATTTTGATTTTCTCCTTTCAAGGTTTTGAGTTTGAAACATCGGCCTCTACGGCCAGTCGAGATCGACTCGATGCCCCTGACAAGGCTTGGTGCCCTTTGTATGTTGGCTCGCGTCGAATGAGAACCCTGTAAATCAGTTTTGCCATCCTTTCTTTGTCTTATTTCAGGAATAGAGTTAGACCAAAAGCGATTGAGAAAAATAAACGACAGAATGGATAATGAGTTAAAATGAAAGGTATCCCTTTCGGGGGAAGGAAGGAAGGACTTATCTGGAGTGCATGCGGACTTCAACGAACATGACATGCTTTTTGGATTGGATTCCTGATCCGTGTAAACCGTCCGACTCTCAGAATTTCATCACGATCATTATCTCGAGATTGATAAACCTTGCCCCGGACTGTGTCTATGTCAGTGACCTATTATCCTTTTCAATCAGTGGCGCCCTTTGCGGGTTTTCACCAACTAACCTCTCTCATTTCTCTTCTTACCATCGCCTTGTAGTGCTCTTTGCGAGTTTTCACTAACAAGACTCTCTCATGTTCAATTTCTCCACTCACCGTCGCCTTACAGTGCCCGTGTGGGTTTTCACCGATAAGACTCTCTCATTTTAATTTCTCTCACTACTTGTATCTGCTCCGAACAACTGTATCTTCCAATTTTGGACATCTATGCCGATTGATCGGAAGTACTTGAACAGGCTTTTTGGTGAAAAGAATTTGGATTGAGCTACAACTTTGGAACCTGTCATGCTCAAACGTCGCCGATCATAGCATTTTCCCCAGCTTAAATTCTTGGGGAAATGTGAAATATTTATTTTGGTGTAACTGAACCCCAGGGAGAGGCTGCCTACGTATCCTTTCGGAATCAAGTCGAACGTAGTTCAGGGGACTTTTGTTTTTTTTTTTGTTTTTCCTCTTTTTTTTTGTTTTGTTTTCTCTTTCTTTTGCTTTCCTTGTTCTCCTTTTTTTTTTTGCATTTCATCATCATTTTTTTTTTGCTTCTTTCTTTTTATTTTTTCAATTTTGTTTTTCCAATGACATTTTTAGGTTACAAAGAGGGTAATCAAAGAAGAGTAACCGGCTCAAAGGGTTTGCAAAAGGGGTACTAGTGTTTGGGTAGAACGAATGAAAGCCTTCGTCATCCCAATCGGAGAACATTTAATACTACATAGAGGATCAAACACAATACCGTTTGATTGCACCTGTTTGGGCAGTTTTTTTAGGGACATTTTCTTGATGTACCCCAAATACAAACGTACTCCTTTGGCAGTACTCTTGTAGTAATGTATGGACCTTTCAAATCTGAACCCATTTTCCTTTGGCGATTTCGATTCATTATTTTATTTCCTTGACCTAACTTTATTTGCATTCTGATTCTTGATTCATTATTTCGAAGTCTGACAGCATTTCAGGATCTTTTGACTGCACCTGGTTGACAATTGTTTCAGGGACATTTTCATCGATGTACCCCTAGTAGAAATGCACTCTTTCGGCAGCACTCTTATAGTAACGTATGGATATTTCCGATCTGAACCAATTTTCCTTTGGTTATTCCGATTCATTATTTTATTTCCTTGATCTAACTTCATTTGCATTCTGATTCTTGATTCATTATTCGAAGCGTGATAGCGTTTAGGATCTGGGTATGAAGTACGCAATCATGTCATGTTATTGAAATTTGCATTTAAACAGAACTGAAAATAGAGTAAGAAAAAAGACAAGATTAAGAAAAGAGACATTCTTGGAAAATGAAATATTAATTCCATTTGATTTTTTTTTGAAGTTTAAAGATAGAAGGGTTTACATCGAAAAGTAAGACAATAAAGTAAAACATTCTGATCACACCCTGAGATAATCCAGATGTAGAAAGGATAGCAAGACTGGCTACCGAGACTCGCATCTGATGGGGGAAACTTTTAGGCTTGGAGATCATTTTTTGGCTTTTCTTCTATCTCGGCAATGGCTGCAATGGCCTTCAGTTCCAGATTAAATTCTTCATCTTCACAAATCATTTCGACTACTGGCCCAGTGTGAGCATGGGGTTATTCATCATATTGGGGTCTTCTTCATCCCCAAACACTATTTCCTGGACCTTGCCGAGATATTCCACTGCTTTTTTAAGAGTCCAACAATCTTCAGTGTCATGTCCCACTGCTCCAGAGTGGTATTCAATCTAGCATCAGCTCGATGCGAGGGGGACTCGAGGTTCGGCTGGTTAGGGGTCAGTGGCTGTAACAGACCTGTCCTGACCAACTTTTGGAACAAACTGGCGTATGATTCACCAATATGGGTGAACTGATTCTTTCTGAAAGGCTCTCTTGGGCTAGGATTATATTGAGGAACATTTGGTTGGGGATTATATGGATCTTCTAAGGATGGGCATCTTTGGGAAATGGAGCTCGGTTTTGGGTATAATTTTGTGGTCGTGTGTAAGGTTGTGTGTTCATCACCGCATAGGGAGGCGGTGTCATGTCATATGCAGCATCATCTTGATAGGGGTAATAGTGTTCTGAAATTTTAGGAAGCATATATGATTGGTTGAATGACTTATGGGTCCCTTTCGAGCTCGAAACCATCATGGCTCCTTCTTCTCTCCCTTTTCTGTTCATCAAACCCCATGACCCATTCTGAACGGCCTGTGATGCAGCCTTAAAAGCAGTTTGACTCAAGATTCGGCCTGTTTTCAAACCATTTTAGACCATCTCCCCAATTTGATAGCCTCGGCAAACGGTCTACCCATAGCAGACATCAGGTTTTGGAAGTAGTCCGCCTCTTGGGCTTGTAGGAAGACCGTAACCATTTCTGCTTCGTCTATTGGAGGCTTTACCCTATCACCTTGCTCACGCCATTTGACAGCATATTCGCAAAAGCTTTTCCGTGATTTTCTTTTTTAGACAAAGAATTCCTGTCGGGAACGATGTCCACATTATACTGGAATTGGCGCACAAAGTCTCGGGCCAAATCATCCCACACATGCCAATGGATAATTTCTTTATCCATATACCATTCATCATCAATTCCGGTGAGACTTTCTCCGAAGTAGGCCATTAGCAACTCCTCTTTTCCACCAGCACCCCTCAGCTGGTTACAATATTGTTTCAAGTGAGCCATCGGGTCTCTGTGCCCGTCATATTTTTCGGACTTGGGGGTTTTGAATCCGAGAGGCAGATGGACGTGCGGGAACATGCACAAATATGCATAGGAGACACTTTTCTGCCTGCTCAGCCCCTGTATATTTTTTAGGCTCTGTTCAATACTCTTCATTTTTCGAGTTATTACTTCGTTCTCGAAGCTTTTCTTATCTTGTCCCAAAGTGAACTCGGGCTGAGTTTGTTGGGGATATAAATTGGGAGTAGAATGAGCGGTATCCTGATGGACGGATGGTGTTTGNATGTTGGAAGACACACCAGAAAACAAGGCCTGGGGGCGAACCTCAGAAGGCCTTCCGGCAAAGTGAGCCGACACAGTTGTATATCCAAATGGCGTGGTTGGGTAGCTTATGGGGATGTTGTACGTCCCTCCTGCCCTGGGGATTATTTCTGGGAAACCCGGGATGGTACTGGGTGGTTCCCTACCATTGGACCATGCGTCCCACATTTCCAGCATGCGGCAACGCAGAGTCCTGTTCTCTTCAGTTGTTGCGGACTCAGATGTTGGGATGACTGGATTTAGGTCTTCCATGGTGGAGTTGATGATTGGTAGGTGAATTTCAGATGTCATTTCTATGCTCCTCTTTGATCTAGTGAAGTAAGGATGGGAAGCCAGGTTACCGCAAAACCAACCACCTTAAAATAACTTACGGATTGAACCATCAAAACGTTAGTTTAAAACATTTATCACATAGGCAAATCGCACGTATGGGGTATGCAATGCACCTGATGCCTTTCTATATGTCTTTGCCACAGTTGTGTATTTCATCCCGACTTTATCTCTTCGTTTGTTTTTCTTTCTATTATTATTTTTTCCTTTCCTTTATTATTGCGTCTGCTATTTATTTCCTCGCTCGGTTTCCTTTCTTATGGTTATGATCGAATCCTATGTGGATTGCCTACGTATCACGGTGCCGCGTGAATCAGATCATCACGTAGTTCATGCTAGCAAAACCCAAAGAGATGCATATATCATTTTCTGAAGGCTTCATTCCAAAAATTTCCATTCATTAAATAAACACTTTTGATTACAGAAAATTAATAGCCCATTTTTGGAATTACAGAGTTTGCAAAACAGACTTGACACATATTTTCGAAAATATAAAGACTACTGTGGACTCAACATATGACTACGACCAGAAAAGTGAAGTACAGACTCAAAAATATCAAGAATACATTAGTGCTTCCGTTGCTCCAGGGGCCGGTGGGGCATCGTTCGGCCTTGCCACGGGCCTGCGTGCTATGTCTTGTCGGAGGCGGTAAAGGTCGTCCATTATCTTATGGACGAAGATCATAACTGCTGAGAAGAAAGTGGTCCGAGTCATATCTTCGCATTCCTGACATCTGGTGACGATGTAGTCAGCTATCTCTTGGACCCTTCACCTGATAATACCCTTCTCTTGAAGCAGGCGCCCAATTTGTTGGGATCTCGCTTCTAAAGTTTGGACATCCTTGTGACTATGTTCTTTCCATTGTTGCAACTCTTTTTCTAACCGAGCCATCATGGCATAGCACTGTTCCCTCTCTTTTTTAAACCTTTTTGCCTGTTTGGCCATCTCATTCTCGACGACGGCCAATTTTTCTTTCAAGCCCACAACTTCCTGGTCATATTTCCTTTTTAGTCTCTGAACAAATTCTGTTCTTTCTTCTGCACGTCTCGTCAATCTTACCCGAACTTCGACCAGTTCTTCTTCAGCTTTGTCTAACTCATTCCCATAGCTACATTCTTTATGCCTTAGGCTGTTGATAAGCCTTTCATCGGTCTTGCTTCTCTCTGAGTTCTCAACGGCTGTTTTCAGTTCCTGTATCTGGGCCCGAGGACTTCATTTTCTTGGGCTAATCTATTTTTCTCCCCTTCGATCGAGGCAGTATGTAGAATGTTTTCGAACTTGATTTCCCTGACCTGGNGTTGTACATGGGGTCTCTTTGCAGGTCGTTCTTGCTCTTGATGCTCCCTGCCTCTTACACCGTACCAAGAGGTGTAGGCGGGTTCCACTTCCCCTTTGGATAAGTCTCTCACTCGAGTTTGAGGTTCTAAAAACCTGCACTCGTTCCAAATTTGATGGACCCTTCCTTCAGGAAACGCAGCTCTTGGGCATAACTCGATGGCTTGTTGGCTTAAATCCTCATCATGGGGAACACCCTGTTGCCTCCCCAACTGGCGTAAGACCCGGTGCGGGGCATATGGCTGAATGCTTCGCAGGCCCATTAACAGGAGATAGCAAACCTCAGCAGACATATTGATAACCTCGTTGAGAGGGAGCCACCCGAACGTCCACTCAATTTGGTTGGCAGTCAATGAGCTCAAGTATGAGTGCCAGGCTTCCGTGCCTTCAGGGAATTGGTGGCATTTTATCCGAGTACCATGTTCCTCGATGCAGTTCAAACCGGTTAAATCGTAGTTCATGTAGCCCGGGCGGTGGCATAGATGTTCGATCAGCCAGATTTGTAGGAGCAGGTTGCACCCACTCAAAGAATTTTCCCCCAGATTGGAAAACTGCCAGAGCACGGTAAATCTCGGCTAAGACCATCGGTATCAGTGTGCCATTGGACTTTTTCATCATGAAGTCTGCTATTCCCACAAGTCCGATGTCTATGCATCTGTCACTTCTTGGGCAGATCAAGGTGCCCAAGAATGCTACCACAAAAGCTAGCCCCCAGCGGGCTTCCCATTTAGCCTGATCTTTGTGAGTTAGACCAATGTTGTTAGCCTCATAACCTTGGGGATCTCCATAACGTCTGTAAATAAAGTAGAAAGTGCATAAGCCTTTGGACAAGTGTGGGTCTTGGACGTCCCGGCTAATGTTCAACAGATCTAAAAATTTGTGGGGAGTCACCGCCCTGGGCGCCACTAGGTACCGACTTCTGATATTGTCATTGAGACCAGCATACCCGCTATTTCCTCTAGCGTGGGTGTCAATTCAAAGTCTGAAAAGTGGAATACATTATGGGCGGGATCCCAGAACGGCACTAGAGCCTCGACGATGTCCAACCTCGGCTTGATCTTTAAGAGGCCAGTAAGTCCCCCCTAAAGCTTTTATGACAGACTTTCTACTGGTTTCCCCCAAGTTTCTCCACCACATATGAAGTCCTAGAGGGATTTCCTCGACCGCTTTGAAGGGTATGTTTTCAACTGTATACATCCTGCACATTCGTTCTTTTTTATTAAGACCACAAATTTTTTTTTCGAAAAGTGTCATTTTGGCAAAGGGTTTTGTAATAAAGAAAATGGACCACCTTTGCGAATACCGCTTTTTAAGGCTGTATTCGCGAATTGGGTCGAAAGTTAAAGACAAAACACAGGCAGCCATTTTTGCAAAACGGCCTTCTAGCGCCCCACTTGGGCGATCAGGCTATAATGGCGTCACCTAATTTTATTTAGGGCTATATCCGTTTGATTTTGAAAAAATGGAGTTGGACCCGAAAGGGTTTCCTATGTATCCCACACCCGTGAGAATCAAACAAAGCGTAGTTCGGGAAAATCCTGACTGATTAAAAATGTACACCCACTCATTTTGTTTTATATATATATTTTTTTTCAGAAATTTTGGCGGAGTTTTGGGGTAAATACGAGGATTTCAAAACAGGGTGAATTCTCTATTCTACCTCACTCTTGGTTTTTCTATTCATTTTTTGGTTTAGCCGGTCAATACACAAGCTGAGACAAATATATGCATACATAGCAAGTAAGATGCATCAGGGTAGTCTTTCATTTCGAGTACACCTGTCCTAGACGGACCCAACCCCTGTGTTGAGTCCCCTAAGTCAAATGCACATGATGAAAATAAGCGGTCCTACTAGGGATTCAACATGAGGTTTTGTTATTCTAGGTTTAAACCTGGGGTTTTGTTCTAGACCAGGCTTACCCGAGCGGACAGCTCGAGCCGAGGTCGGGGCAGCGTACCGGGAATACAGAAGCTTCACCGGCTTTGCAACTTATCCATACCTCGTTCTAAAATTTGGATATGACTCTAACAGAAAAGAAGTCACATGAAGTGCACACTTCCCAGATGGTTTAGAAGACTCAGAGAGAAGAGGGTGTCAGCACAATTTATATACAGTTCAGATAATATCAAAGTGGTAAAAAGCGACATTTAGCACGTTAGGTTCAAACATGTAAAATCAGATAATAAAGCCAAATGTAACAGTTATTCTAATCTCCAATTCTGGTCTACGAAACCAGAGATTCTGGGTTCGATCCCCAGCGGAGTCGCCAGAGCTGTCACACCTCCTTTTTCACCTACCCCCGAATTAATGAAGGGGTAATAAGGGAGTTTTTCCACTTTAAGTGACATTATTCGGATTTGGGATTTATTTATTTATTTCAGAGTCGCCACCCGGATTTTTGACGATGCTCCGGGACACCGTGTTATTTAAAAATCCCAAACCGAGGAAATTTTGACTCCGTTTTAATTTGTCTGCGACCAGAAATCCGAGTAAGGAATTCTGTTAACCCCGGAGAAGGTGTTAGGCATTCCCGAGTTCCTTGGTTCTAGAACGGTCGCTTAACTATTAATATTTGGCCTAATTATCTGATTATTTATATGTTTTAAACCTATTATGCTTTTTATTCTTTTTTTCATTTTTGGGCCGCTTTTATGGATTTATCTTGAAACAAGCACTTGTTTGTTTTTG
>MDKJ01257267.1:0-29149 GCA_005239525.1 Nicotiana knightiana | reverse complement strand
GACCATAGAGAAGGTCAGATTCTACACTTTAGTGCAGCCTTATTTTTAAGTATAGAACTATGAATATTTACCATATTTATATTCATTTGGCCTGAAATATACAGAATATTTCAGCAAATAAATACCAACAACAAAACAGTATTTATCACATTCACAGGTTCATTAATATGCTAATAAACATCTATACAGTCACATTTACATAAAGCAGAAGAGATAACCTCACTCATCAATGGCAACTAGTTTAAGCAAAGGGAAGAAGAAGAAGAAGAAGATTCCAGTTCAAGAAAATTTCATTAAGAAAAGATGAGTTAATACATACCCTTTTAAGAGTAAAAGCAACAAAAATTTGACCAAATAAAGGTCAAATGCTAAAAATTGGAGACCAACACAGCAAGTAACAAGAAACAAAACCAGCAGTAGAGAAACCCAGACAGTGAGAGCTTGAAAATCCAGAAATTAAAGCAAGACCAGCAAGAAAACAGATTTCAACCAGATAAACTCTTAAAAACCCAGAAAAACCAGTCAGCTACCACCCAAATTCAAGAATACCAAGACTGAAGAAAACCATATTTTCTCAGATATTTCTATACCTAATCCAGTGTTCTTTTTGTATAGGATTTCTACTGTGTGTGTGTATATGAAATTTCTGGATCCAGATTTTCAACAGGGGCCCCTTTTTGTTCAAAAAGTAAAGTAAAGTAAAAGTCTAGAATATGTAGAAAGAAAGTCTATTTATAGGGAGCTCAAGGATGGGATATGCTTTGGCATATTCCTCATCCAAAAGGTTGAAATAGTGCATAGGGCAGCTATTATTCTTATCTTTGGGACAACTGCCCCTCTTCTAGAACTTTCCTACTTTAGAAAAGACCTTTTTATCCTTAAGAATCTGATTTCCTAATATATATTTCCTCATGTACCTCTGAAGCCCCTATATTAACCATTAGGTAACCAGGGTGACTTACTTGGGTTATCATTTAACTATAGTTAACTGACACTAGTTATGCCCTTTAGATGACAACTAGTTGTTCTTCACTGAGGTTGAGTTAATTAATTAAAGGTTAATTGATTAAATGCCTAGAGTTAGCTTTCATACTAACTATCTATGTTTAAGTCATTTAATTATCAGTTTAATTAAACTCAATGGAGGTTAGTCAACTCAATTTCTCTTATCTTAGGTTAAATGAATCTGTTTTAGTCCATTAACCTCAAACTAACTGTCTTAAACAGATTTTTTTAGTTAATTACTTAAGAGGCTACCTAAGTTAATTTCAAGATTGAAGAAGTTGGAATTATTTAAATGTGAGACTAAGTGAATCAATTATTCTTAAACTTATTTAACTCAAATGCAAAATTGAACCTAATTAGTTGTCTTAGATCAATTAAAAGAAATAATTAAGTTGTTAGACCTAATTAATTAGGGTGCTTAATCCCTACTAATTTTGAACCTGTTTTGAGAATGAAGTTAACTAGGTGTTGGTTAATTCTAACTTAGTAAATTATACTTAATCCTTAATGAAATTAGGAGTCTAGTCTCTTTTTAGGAAGTTAGGTTAGTTAATTAGTTAATTAGGTTCTTAGAGTTGGTTTCTAATTATGTGGTTAAATATCCTAGTCTTGATAGCGTGCCTAATCAATGACCAAAGCTCGGGACTCACAGGGGTAATTGACTTGTTAGGATCAGATTTTATTAATAAAATAGGAGGTTCGGAGACTAATTACCAAAGAGTCCTAGTCATCTTATATTCATATTAAACTGGACTGATTAATCTAACGAGTTAAGACCCCTAAGCGAACACATAAGAAATCAGTCAATCAACCAGGATATTCAAGAGGATCTGATCAAGAACAAATACATCAAGACCTGAGTTATGTCATTCAAATATCTAAATAGGGTTCGATTAATCTAAACATTTATGATTGAACTAACAATACATAAGGTCAATTAACCCAACGTGAGCTAATGATAGGAAATAGATACGCCCTGATATAGTATAAAATCCTAAGTTAGCTACTATGCAATGAAATCCATCCAGGTTTTGAATTAATTACATAACTAAACAGAATAAAACTAAAAAAGAAAAGAAAAAAGGAAAAATAAACAGTCAGCCAAAAGGGACAATGAAAATAGCGGTTAGGCCATTAATTTGTTCATGATTTTCTTAGTCGTATAATCACTCAGGGACTGGAGAACAATAGCTAGACGAACAGCAACAAGCAAAGAAGAAAACAGAGAGGAAAAAGAAAGAAAAGAAGTTAACTAAACTGAAATAATCTAAAAATGGTGATTAGCATGAATTTTAGGTTTTAGTAACATGTAAAATAGTAAATAAGGAAGAAGAATACCCGTTAAAGGGTTTGGCCGGAAAAAATGGGAGATTGCCGGACCTTGGCCGGACTCTGGCAGGGTTTGAAAATGACTCAAACCCATAGAAATCGACAGCCCTTAGTGAGAGATGTCGACCCATGTAGGTGAGAGTCATTAAAAGTCTTCAGGTCGGCCGGCATAGGAGAGCTAGGGTTTCTGTTTTCTTAGATCTAAAATCGAAGAGATTTGGGTGTTTATTCGGGAAAACCAGTAGTGGGAGGTGATTGAGGGGAGGATAAGGATCATCTCGTGCGTATTTGGGGTCGATTGGAGAAGCTCCGCCGCCGGAGGCGATTTTCGGCAGGCGGAGGGTGGCAGCTAGGGTTTGTTGTTTAGAGAGATGTGAGAGAGACGGACAGGGGGGTGGTGTGAGGCTTTGGTGAAATGAGGGGGTAGGGTGTGGTTTGGACATATATATAGTTAGGGATTGGATAGTTCTCAGCCGTTGGATCTGGAAAGATCAACGGTTGAGATTGACACCTCTTAAACGGTGTCGTTTGGACTAAGTGGGGGTCAGGCCAGGTTGAGGGATTTATTGGGCTGGGTAGGTTGAGTGTATAGGGATTGGGCCTGGGTATTTCTTGGCCCAGGTCCGATTTTGACTTTCTTAACTAATTAAACTAATTAATCTAATTAAGTTAAAATATAATTTAATCCAAAAAATATAGTAATTAATTTAGACCTTACTTTTCATCTATTTACAGATTAATCAAGAATAAAACGACAAATTTTATATTCCTAATTAATCTATGATTTATTGAATAAAAATGATTAATTTTAGTAATTAGTTATTAAAACTACATTACATTAAATAACCATCATTCGTCTATTATTTAGTTAATTATAACTTTATAATTCGTTGATAATAGTGATGCAATTTTGAACAATTTTAAAAGATGTATTATGGATATGCCAAAAAATACAAATCTATCACAATTAATCACTGAAAATCAACAAAAATTCATAAAATCAATTGATTTATTGAGATTTTTATAGGACGATATGGCAAGTAAAAATCACATGCTCACATATACGTGGAGACTCTACCTCATCCCACCCAACCTATTTCTTACACACCTGAATCGAGTGAGAAGGATATGCTCATTAAGAACTTGGCCGAAGAAATCAAGAGACTGACTAGCCGAGTCCAGGGCGTCGAAGGAAGTAAAAGAGTTGAGGGATTGAACTATGAAGATCTCTGCATACAGCCTGATGTTGAACTACCAGAGGGCTACAAACCTCCTAATTTTGAGATGTTCGACGGTACAGGTGATCCCAGGGTCCATCTGAGAACCTATTGTGATAAATTGGTTGGAGTAGGAAGAGACGAGAAGATTCACATGAAATTGTTCATGAGAAGCCTGACTGGAGATGCTTTGTCTTGGTACATCAGCCAATACCCTAAGAAGTGGTCCAACTAGGTAGGCATGGCCTCATATTTCATGGATAGGTTCAGGTTCAACACAGAGAATGCTCCAGACGTATTTTATATCCAGAACCTCAAGAAGAAGCCCACCGAAACTTTTCGCGAGTATGCCATTCGCTGGAGATATGAAGCAGCCAAGGTCAGGCCTGCCCTAGATGAAGAACAAATGAACAAATTCTTCATCCGGGCAAAGGACCCACAGTATGATGAAAGGCTGATGGTAGTGGAAAACCACAAGTTCCCTGACATCATCAAGGTAGGTGAGAGAATTGAAGAAGGGATTACGAGCGGAATGGTTACTAATTTCGAAGCACTACAAGCCACCAACAAAGCCTTGCAGTCTGGTGGTATATACAAGAAGAAAGATATAGGCACAGTAATGGTTGCACAGGGACCCAAATCCCCGTTGGTATACCGAACTTCCCCACTCACATACAAAGCACCCCCACCTACATATCAGTCAGCACCTCCACCTGCTTATCAACTGTCACCCCCACCTGCTTATCAACCCACGTCTCCCAGATATTCCTAACCAGCCACTGTTTATCATACATATAACTCTCAATCCTCTCACTTCCAGTCACCCCCTGCTCGCCAAAATTTTCCAAGACCTCGACCTAATTTTGACCGCAAGCCGCCCAAGAAATATACTTCCATTTCTGAACCTATTGACCAGCTATATGAAAGATTAAAAGCTGCTGGTTATGTTACTCTTATCCCTGCTGTAACCCCTAAAACTCCATCCCAATGGGTCAACCCAAATAAAACATGTGCATACCATTCCGACATGAAGGGGTATACAATTTATGAATGATGTTCCCTCAAGGATAAAATCCAGTCTCTGATTGATAATAAGGTCATCCAAGCACAGGAAGTTACTCCCAATGTCCGCAACAATCCGCTCCTAGGGGTGGAGGCATCAACATGATAGAGATAAAGGAAGAATGGACCCAGAGGTGGACGATTAGATTAATCAAACGATGTGATGACCCAAAGAAGCCAACGGTCACACTTAATCCCATCATAGTCCAAATTCAGCCATCAGGAGATGTTGAGGTAGCTGCGTCAGTCCCATTCAAGTTTGAAGTGGCACCACCTGCGGATGCACCTGTTCCATTTGAGGTTGGGGTAATCCCACCTGCCACGGCACCTGTCCCATTTGAAGTGAAGATAGTCGCACCAATTACAGTAACAATGTCAACCCCGTCGCTTTCAAAACCAATGACGTACCTTGGGACTACGTGGCTGAAGCAAGAAGGAAAGGTAAGGTTAAGATGGAAGAAGTTGGTGCCGCACAGGAGATGACCAGGACCGGTAGGGTCTATACACCTGAACACTTGGCAGAGTCTAGCAAACATGCTTCCAACAGGCCACTCGTCATTGAAACAGATCCAGATGATCTTGGAGAAAGGTGCAAGCCAAAAAATATTCAGTCATAGATCAGCTGAGCAAGACTCCGGCCCAAACATCCATCCTGTCATTGCTACAGAACTCGAAAGTGCACAGGAATGCTTTGATGAGAGTGTTGAACGAAGCATATGTGCCTAATAACATCACTAGTGGAGAAATGGCCAACATGGTAGGACATGAGCTAGAAAGTCACAAGATCACTTTCCACGAGGACGAGATGCCACCTGAAGGGCTAAGTCACAACAAGGCACTACACATTACTATGCAATGTGAAGATTATTTCATTACCAGGGTTCTAATCGACAGAGGATCCAGCCTCAACATTTGCCCATTGACAACCGATTGGGCAAAGGATTGTACGAGATAAGAGAATGGTCCATTAATGTGAAAGCTTTTGACGGTTCTCAGAGGGCCATCATTGGAGAAATCAGTCTTTCTCTACAGATGGGACCTACATGGTTCGAGGTTGAATTTCAGGTGATAGATGTACCCGCATCATATAGCATGTTATTAGGGCGACCATGGATACATGTCGCTGGGCTGTGGCATCAACATTGCATCAGTAAGTGAAATTTGAATGGAACCACCAGGAAGTAATCATCCATGGAGATGGAAGCAACCCTATATATAGTCGCCAGACCATCCCGGTGGTTGAAGGTAGAAGAAGGCTGGGTGGAGAAACCTATCACCACATCGAGCGGGTCAACGCAATAGACAAGGATAAGTGGTGGGATAGTAAGATCGAAAGCATATTGAACTGGAGCGGGTAAAAGCCTGGCAAAGGGCTTGGTAAGAATCTTCAGGGGATTTCCAAACTGATACAGTTGAAGCACCATGGCACCACTTTTGGGATAGGATACAAATACATTTGGCAGGAGTACGAAGACTGGTCGCCACCATGGCGCGGTCCCTACTATCCATTGGAACAACTTATACCACATTTGGATCAGACTTTCCAGCAAGCTGATATCATATGGGGGTCAGAAGAAGAAGAAACTCTAACAGCTTTGAAGAATCTATTCCTGGAAGATGAAGGCATGGACTGTTGTGTTATTGTTGAGGAGGAGGAAGAGGACGGCCCTACCAGCCAAGCTGTGATCAAGGGATCATTCCTCAAGAATTGGACCGTCAGACCATCCAGGGCTCGACGAGTCCCGAGGTAGCAAGGCTGAACAACATTATTTACTTCATTTTTGCTAATGATTTCCTTTTTCGCATTCTCTTTTGTTTTCCAATAAAATCCCGATGTTCCAAAATGTTTTTTTAAATTATCAAAATTGCTTTTACGTTTCAACGAATCAGTATTTATTTATTATCGTTTTTCTCTCATTACTTTTATCTATACAGCATTACTATTTCATGTCCTGATGAACCGATGACTATGACATGCAATGAGATAACGCAACAAAAGGACAGCGATTCAAAATAAGAGGATGTCATACCCGGTGAAATTGTCAGAGAAGTTGAGGATTTCGAGAACAGACCTAAGTCCAACCTGGACGAAACTGAGGTAGTCAACCTGGGAGATTCGGAGATTGTCAAAGAAACTCGCACCAACATCCATTTGTCGCCATCAGAGAAAAAGGAGTTCTTGAAAGAGTATGAAGAATTATTTGCATGGTCGTACGACGACATGACTGGTCTAAGTACATCCATTGTGGCCCACAAGTTTCCGACCAATCCAATGTGCTCGCCGGTAAAACAAAAGCTCAGAAAGTTCAAGCCTGATATGAGTCTGAAATCAAAGAATACGTTACCAAGAAAATCAACGCCAAGGTCCTCAAGGTAGTTGAATATCCAACATGGTTAGCCAACATCGTGCCAGTGCCCAAGAAAGACGGAAAAGTTAGGGTCTGTGTCGACTACCGGGATCTCAACCGGGCCAGTCCATAGGATGATTTTCCCCCTCCAAACATAGATATCCTGATTGACAATTGTGCAAAGCATGAACTTCAGTCGTTCATGGATTGTTTTGCCGGATACCATCAGATTTGGATGGACGAAGAAGATGCTCAGAAAATGGCTTTCATCACGCCGTGCGGAGTCTACTGTTATAAGATGATGTCATTCGGCTTAAAGAATGATGGGGCCACTTATATGAGGTCTATGACCTCTATCTTCCATGACATGATACATAAAGAGATCGAGGTATATGTGAACGATGTCATTATCAAGTACAAGAAAGCCACCGACAATATAGCAGGTCTGAGGAGATTCTTTAATAGGTTGCGAAAATACAACCTAAAATTAAACCCAGCGAAGTGTGCATTCGGGGTTCCTGCAGAAAAATTGCTTGGGTTCATTGTCAGCTGCCGAGGAATAGAACTAGATCCGTCAAAAGTCAAAGTCATCCAAGAATTACCACCGCCAAAGAACAAGAAATATGTGATGAGTTTCCTGGGGCGCCTTAACTACATCAGCCGGTTCATAGCCTAGTCCACGGTAGTATGTGAATCGATCTTCAAGATGTTAAAGAAGGATGATGCAACTAAATGGACCGATGATTGTCAAAAAGCTTTCAACAAAATCAAGGAATACTTGTCAACGCCACTAGTTTTGGTCTTGCCAGAGCCAGGTAGACCCTTGCTACTCTACCTTGCAGTATTTGATGGAGCTTTCGGCTGCGTTCTGGGGCAACGCGACGAGACAGGAAGAAAGGAACAGGCTATCTATTATCTGAGTAAGAATTTCACTCCATACGAGGCACGATATTATCTACTGGAGCGTACCTGTTGTGCTCTAACCTGGGTAGCCCAGAAGCTGAGGCACATATCGCATATCAAGGATGGATCCCTTGAAGTACATCTTTCAGAAGCCCATGCCCACTGGCAAGCTGGCCAAGTGGCAAATCCTGCTAAGTGAATTCGACATCTTGTATATGACTCAAAAAGCGGTCAAGGGACAAGCATTGGCATATCATCTTGCCGAGAACCCTCTAGGAGGAGAATACGAACCTCTTAAAACATATTTTCCCGATGAAGAAGTATTACTCATAGGAGAAGACATTGTTGAATCCTATGACGGCTGGAGAATGTTCTTCGACGGAGCAGCCAATTTCAAAGGGTTCGGTATTGGAGCAGTCTTGGTGTCGGAAACTGGCCAACATTATCCGGTATCTTCTAAACTCAGATTCCCCTGCACCAACAATATGTTAGAGTATGAAGCTTGCATCCTAGGGCTCAACATGGCCATTGACATGAATATTCAAGAGCTGATAGTAATTGGTGATTCAGACCTGCTAATACACCAAGTATAGGGAGAATGGGCTACCAAGAATTCCAAGATATTGCCGTATTTTCACCACGTGTAGGATTTGAGAAAAAGGTTCACAAAGATAGAATTTTGGCACGTCCCCAGAATTTAGAACGAGTTTGCCGATGCACTGGCCACTCTATCATCCATGATACATCATCCAGATAAGAACTTTATTGATCCTATTCCAGTAAATATCCATATCCAGCCGGCATATTGTGCCCATATTGAAGAAGAAGCGGACGGAAAACCATAGTTCCATGATATCAAGGAATATTTGTCAAAGGGAGAGTGCCCAGAGCTTGCAAATCATACTCAGAAACGCACGCTTCGGAGATTGTCCAACAGTTTCTTTCACAGCGGAGGAACCCAGTATTTGATCATCTTATGGACCCAGTTGTCATTTCTTAGATAGAATTCCATACAGAGACAAAACCTCGAATCAATCATTTCAGGAGAACTCCCGATCTGCGATTATTGAGATGTATCGATGCAAAGGAAGCCTCCATACTACTCGAAGAGATACATGCCGGGACTTGCGGCCCACATATGAATGCTTTTGTCTTGGCCAAGAAAATACTCAGAGCTGGTTACTTCTGGATGACCATGGAAACAGACTGCATCCAATATGTCCGAAAATGCTACCGATGTCAGGTACATGCAGATATGATAAAGGTACCCCTAAATGAGATCAATGCAACAAACTCGCCTTGGCCATTCATCACCTGGGGAATGGACATCATTGGACCGATCGAGCCTACAACCTCAAATGGACACAGGTTCATCTTAGTATCTATTGATTACTTCACCAAATGGGTTGAAGCAGCATCGTACAAAGCAGTGACTAAGAAAGTCATGGCAGACTTTGTTCGCGACCATATTGTTTATCGGTTTGGAGTTCCAGAATCAATCATCACCGACAACGGCTCCAATCTAAACAGTGATCTGATGAAAGCCATGTGTGAGACTTTCAAAATCAAGCACAAGAATTCTACAGCCTATAGACCTCAGATGAATGGAGTTGTAGAAGCAGCCAACAAGAACATCAAGAAGATATTGAGAAAGATGATAGAAAAACAAAGACAGTGGCACGACAAGCTATCATTTGCCTTACTGGGATACCGCACCACAGTCCGCACATCAACTGGGGAAACTCCTTATGGTTTATGGTACGGAAGCTGTTATTCATGCTGAAGTGGACATTCCTTCCTTAAGAATCATACAAGAAGCTGAGCTCAGCGACGCAGAATGGATATAAAGTCGTTATGAGCTGCTAGCCCTCATAGATGGGAAAATGATGAATGCAATATGTCACGGACAACTTTATCAGAGCAGAATGACCAGAGCTTTCAACGAAAGAGTCAAGCCAAGACAGTTCACACTGGCGCAACTGGTGTTAAAGAAGATCTTTGCACATCAAGATAAGGCCAAAGGGAAATTCTCTCCCAACTGGAAAGGTCCTTATATGGTTCATCGAGTACTGACGGGAGGAGCCCTCATACTTGCAGAAATGGACGGAGAAGTCTGGCCAAAACAAATCAATTCCGATGCAGTCAAGTGCTACTATGTGTAATTCTTTATGCTCTTCTCAAATGATGTAAACTGAACTACGCCCGACATGATTCCCATTTAAGAGGGGATACATAGGAAGCCCTATGGGTTCGGTCACAATTCAATAAAAATATCATTCCCCCCCCCCCACCACCACAATTGGAAACTGGGGCACAATTTTGAGAAGGACCCTCAAAATTCCGAATTACGTTCAGCCGACCGCAACATGCGCAACAGTCAGGAACGCCAACCCATCTAACTGGGGCAGAATTTTAAGGAGGACCCTCAAAATTCCGTAGCATGAGGGGTTGCAATGTCTTGAACCGTGTCACGATCGTCGGTTCATCTAAAATTCTTAAAATATGTTTCATACTATGTCTTTGCAAAATCATGCATGCTTGCTTTCAAAAATAGATCTGTTTAGCAAACGCTACCTCAATAACTTGAACAGGATCATCAGACCAAGCAGAACGACTCAAGCAAAGCCAGCGGGGATACGAACCGACCTTCCCCATCCACAGAACTCACGATTTTTCTTTCGATGCAGGAACAAAGGATAAACATGCTTCAAAATCACAATTCTCAAAAAAGTTACAATTGCCGAAATTTGCTATCAGCACAAAGAACAAACATGCTCCGTAGTCGCAATTCTCACGATAATCGCAATGTTGAAATATGCTACCAGCTAAGAGATTCTACTATCATTTGCTATTTATTCTTCTGCATAAGGCTAATCTCTGCCTTCCCCTGTATGAGACTAAGCTCTGCCTCCATCTACATAATGCTAATCACTGCCTTCCTATCTGCATGAGGTTAAGCTCTACCTCCACCTGGCGTAAGGCTAATCTCTGCCTTCCCCTGCATGAGACTAAGCTCTATCTCCATCTGCATAAGGCTAATCGCTGCCTTCCTATCTGCACGAGGTTAAGCTCTACCTCCACCCTGCATAAGGCTAATCTCTGCCTTCATTTGCATGAGACTAAGCTCTGTCTCCATACTTGCATGAGGCTAAACTGTGCCTCCAATTACTTCTTCACCGAGACTAAGCGCAGTCTCTCAAGCATTATTTACTTCGCTTCTCTTTCGGGCTAAGCTCTACCCCCAATTCGCAAGACTAAGCCTTTTCTTGTTTGACATCATATTATTGCATCTCATGGGCTGAAATATCGCCAACTTGTCCAAAGGCGTTATAGTCTAACAGCATCATCCTCATAGCCGGAAGACACCATGTCATGACCTGAGGATCTCTCCCAATTTGCATTATCATTATTCAAAGGCGTCATAGTTCGGAGGTACCCTCTTCATGGACCGAGAACATCATTTCATGGCATGCAAATCTCTCATGGCCCAGTACATCATGGTCTAAGCACGTCATCTCTAACCGTCCGAAGACGGCTTTAATAGTCCCAAAGGGAACCTGCATCATGTTTAAATTTATGCACAATATACGCTTGTATTACTCTAATTTGCAGGTAACCCGGCGAGCAACGGCTATCCCAGCAGGAGCGATTCCGCTCCAGTTCCTCAACTATCAAATCTAACCTCTCCCGTGAACCGTTCATTCGCCCATCCCTAGATATTGCATCCATTCTTGTAATGATTTCACCGGTATGTTTCACTGGTGAGTCCGGAACTACATACGGCCTGATTCTTGTAAAACAAGGGATATGTAGGCAGCTCAGAAACTAGAGTACGGCCAAAATCTCTCTAATTGTTTCGCTCGGTCAAAATTGGCCATCATATCTTTACCCAACAACTCTTTCATCCTTTCTGGGTAAAGATGGGCAGTTGTTGATACCCAATTTTTCCCAAAATATTTTTTAAAAATTGCATATATATACCTTCAAAATCATGCATTAGTAGCAATTGGTATTTTTCCATAATTTTTGTACATTTTATTAATTTGTCCAATATTTTATTTCTAATAAATAATTACAAAATTTCATCACAAATGATTTCAAAAATATTTCTTGATTTAATTTATTATTTATGGTCATATTAAGACCAAATTATTTCATAAATAGCCAAATTGGTACCTTTTGACTATAATTGCAATAACTTTGCAATTATAGCCCATACATATGATTTTTGTACTATTTCTTACCAGAATTATTCCTTTATATTTTAAATACCTAATAATTATTTTTAAATTATTTCTATGCATAGAATTCATTTTTTTTAATTAGTAATTATTTTATAAAATTATTTTAATTAAGTTATCTTGGTATTTAACAAATAGCCCATTTTTAATTCCATTAAAACCTATTAAAATCATCCCAAATACCTTAATTAAACTAGCCCATACACCCAGGCCCAAAATCCTACCCCTACCCGACCCAACTCTTGCTAAATCCTGGTCGTTGATCAATTTTGATCAACGTCCCGGATTAACCATTTCCTAATTTAGCCTAAAAGACCCCCCCCCCCAAACCCCTCATTTCTCCTCTCACACTCCACCGTCACCCTTCACTCTCCTCTCCATCCTCTCTGCCTGAACCCTAGTTTCCCCTTCGTCGTTGCTTGCCTACCGTCGACTATGGTGGTTCTCTACCACCCCTAGCCTCTATGGCTCATCCCATGCCCGGTGTTTTGCTATCTCGAGGTCCTCAAGGGACCAGTGGTTGTTCACTTCCCTCCCTTGGGTTCGTGCTTACCATTCTCAGGCCGCCATAGCTTGTCTGAGTAAGATCTTTCTATTTTCCGGCTAGATCCAGGGTTTCTAAGCCAGAATCTCTTTATCTCTGGGTTGTTCTTCTCTGAAATCCTATTTTTATATCTTGACTCGTTAGATCTATAACAGATCTAAGAGTATTTGGAGTTATTTCACTATTTTTCATGAGAAACTTTCTGATCTTTTCAAAACGTCGCTTCATCTCCATAACTAGGGCTTCTTAACCCCTTTTTTTAACGAATTTTCCTCTGATTTTAAGTGTTATTCTATAATATTTACTATGTTTAACGGTTTATTTAGGTTTTCTTTTTAACCTGATTAACTGTGTTAAAACCCCTAATTTCTTGGCTTAGCTCTAGGTTCTGAGTTTGTCTACGCTGATTTGTTCGTTTGATTTGTGTGTATGTCTGTTTCTCATGAATATCTTCTAAGTCTCTGTGATTTCTACCCTATTATGCTTATTAGGATTTATGATTTGTCTCTTCCCGCCTATATTATGTTTATTTTGTCTATTGACAGAAATTGGTGATAATTTCCCCTAATCAGTACTAGTTTCTATTTGAATCCCTGATTTCCTGTGATTGATACTCTTTACTGGTTTCCTGTGATGATGTACTTTACTAATTTTCGGTTTCTAAATTATTCTTCTTGCCTTATTATGTGGTTGACTACATTATTTACTGATTCTTAATGTTGTTTCCATAATTAGGACTTTCTGAACCTAGCCCTAATTACTGGTTCTATATTTGTACTGTTTGAAACCTTTCCTTATCCGTTACATATGATTTCTTTACGGGTTACTTGTCTTTCTACCGTTTGAGCTGATTCCCTTAATTAGGGGAAGACTTGTACTGATTTTACTCTAATTGATTCTGAGTTCTATAATTACTAAACATTTTGACTCTTACCTTATTTACCTAGCTTTAAAACTACTATATATATTGCTCTCTTCTACTCTCATTAGACAGTCTTCTACACACACGAACTCACAATAGTTCACAACTCTCTCATACACTCAAAAACTCTTCTGCTTAATTTTGGTGCTTACTATTGTTACTGACTTAGCAGGCTGCAAGCCAAGGTTAACTATTGCACTTTCTTGTTCTTCACTTTGTGTCTATTCTCCTTACTAGTATGTTCTGATTTTAAATTCAAGTTCCAAAATCAATATTTTTCTTCTACTGCTTTAGTTTATCATTTTACTAATTTGTTTCTGTCTATTGTTTACTTCTCAACATGTGTTTAACTTGTTTTACTTAGTGTAGTAGTTATGTTCTAACCCCTTTTTAGGATCAGCCTATTTATGAACATGTTTGCTTCCTGTGTAATCTGTCTCCATGTGACTCCACCCTGTCTTTGAATTCATTTCTATGAGTTTCCTAGTTCTGGTTTGCACCAATTGTGCAATTGTTACCTTAAGTTGTTCTGATTGTATGCTCAATTTTTTTCGATACCACCATGTCTTCTATTATTTGTTCTGAAATTCATACTCCTATACTATGTTACATCTTTAGTTATCCCCAATCCCATAAGTCCCTAAGCACTTTTGATTCTATGTAACCATGTCCCCAATTAGCAATCTGTAACCCATGACATATTGTCTGCTATTCTTTGAGACTTCTATGCTTATGATTGTTATGTGCTCACCTTGGGTGTTGTATCTGTCCCCAACCCACTTACCTCTGTGTGAAGGACTGTTGTTTGAGTGTTGTTGAACCTGTTATGTTTTGTGGTTGATTTACTGTTTGTTTAATTACCCTACTCTTGTTCAAACTATTTTACTGCTAAACCACTTCATACTTTTATAAACTTCAACTGAGTCTTTTCAATACTGTTTTATACCAAAGCATTTTCAAAACCATGTCAAGAAATCTCACTCTACTCTTAGGTCCTTAAGTTCTGCCCCTCCAGTGTGCGACTGCCTTGGGATTCCTGTGAGATCCCTCTGAACTCTGATGCACTGGTGATGGCTTTTCCACACTGCACTTACTCAGTTATGGTTATGAAATCTGGGTGTGAGCACTACTCGGGATCCTTGAGGTCCTTAGGGAACTCTAACACACCCGGACATGAGAAAGGCTATGAAACCTTGACAGTTGAGGTTATGAACACCTGGTATATATGGGCCTGCTTCAGGCTTCCTATAGTTTAACTTCTTCTTTTCTATCTATTTATGTAATTCATTCAGCTACTGGCCTGTAATAATTATTTGTAAACAGATATTGGGGATGGCTAGTGAAATGGGGAGGGTAGCCATATAGTTCTATTAACATCATCGGGTAGAAATCATGTTTTAAGCTTTACATTGTTTCTATTTGCATTAGAATCCATGTTTTAGGACCAGCATGTTCATTCAAACCATGCCAAGCATGCACTATGTACCATGTTCCTAGGATTTCATGTCTATTGTTTCAGCATCTCATCCATTCTTTATGTTTATCGCTTAGAAATCCTGCTCCTAGGATAATAAACAACGTTAACATAAAAGTTGTTACTTCTGTGCATTCAAAATCATGTCTCCATCACCCTGTAACTCTTTCGGCATTTTAGAAATCATGCCTTTAGGAATTCTGTGTATCCTGAAATTATGTCTTAACCATCCTGCATTTATATGTGCATATTAGATATCCTGCTCTAGGGTTTCGTTTACATCTGCTTAACCACACCTAGTTTAACTACTGACTCATGAAAAAGGTAGAAACAGTGTCACATCTAATTGTCTTGCTCTTAATAAAACTAGTAACAATCTCTGCATAATCATATCACCTAGAACAACATGCTTTTAGGTAAAAACAACTTCTGAACTGTTTTTAACAATTCTGATAATTATTATGCACAATCCCACACCTAAGCAAGCCTTAGGTAATCAATCTCTTTAAAAGCTGGAACACTTCTTGGTTGTGTTTACTGTTTAAAGACACAGGTTTTAAAATCAGTAGGCGAACTGATTAGATCCTTGCTATTGAGTTTATAAATAAAGCTGCATATTTCTGTGCATTGACATTCACTTAGATATCCTGTCTTCGGATCCTGTCTAATAAAACTACTTCTTGTTTGTGTTTGAGGCATGCTGATTATGTGCATTACTTGTGGAGGTAAATCTAGGCCTCATAACTGCGTTCCTGCATTTATCTGATTAGTCCTATTTGTTCTTGCATGTCGCTTAGAATTTTATCCTTTTAAAACCTTAGGGGTCTTTCTAGAACTACATATACTTAGAGGTCCTAAATTCCTCCAGGACCATTAAAAAGGGACGGGTAACAGCATGCATAGAGATCGCTAAATAAACTCGCTTAATAACCGCTAAGGGGTGGGGTAAAGGGTAGATATGGATATGATGACCGGTGCGCTAATGCCACGTGTAGCCCCTCACTGAGGAGTGATTACCGGGCATTGCATTGATGTGATCCTATAGGATTAACAACTTAGGACTCCCCTATTCCCTACATATATGTGCTTAGACTGCGAATCTTTTCACAACCATTACTTGTTACCATGTGTATACTTGACTGCTTATTTGCTACTTGCTAAAATTCACAAAGTTTGTTTGGCCGGGAACCACAGTTGTGGACTTTGAGGGGTGCTTAACACCTTCCCCTTGGAGTAATTTCAAGCCCTTACCCAATCTATAGTTATTCAATTAGTGTTATTATAACCCTTAATAGGTGCCCTAATGCACCTTAATTCGTTAGGTGGCGACTCTTCAAGTCCTTCACATCCTTTTTCCCAAAAGGAAATGAGTTGTCCCAATAACATCAAAATCCCTGACTGATCCGAAAGGAGAGGCAAAAGGGGGGCGCGACATAGTCAATGGTTCTGTGCCTTTCCCCTTCGAGTTGTCCGCTCGAGGGTACCTGTCTAAAACCCCATAGAAACCTCACTCTTGTTATTTTGTGCATGCATAATGGTCAAACCTAGCTGGGTTAATGTGTCGTCCGCACAATAACCCTTTAAGACAGCCTTATCCAAAAGTCCATCGGGGTTCTCATAATCCCAACGGACACGATCACGTTCTATGCATTAATTTGGAGAACTAAATGCATGTATGCTAATCATACGTGTACAAATAGTCGATTCTGGTGAGGGAAAGGGCCTAACCATTTTTGTCTTGCAGAAAATAGGCACGAGGTCCCCAGATTCGGTATGGTCAGCAATATCCCACCAAAATTGGATTAGTAGTACAATGCTAATAAAAAATGATGTTGTTGGGACTGCGCGAGCTGGGGAACTTGTTCGATGGAATCAAGAATATCGAATCTGGGGAAGGTCCTTCTAGGGCCAAATAGGCTAGATTTACCTTTTTGCTTTCATAAATGTAATAAGGTCGAGTGCCATTAGTGACTTATTTCCTATTTGTTATTTTAGTATCGTTTTGGGATTCGCCTATTTACATTAATGAAATGAGGCATTTTGGCATCTAAGTTCTCCAAATCAACTTGTCGCTAGGCCTACCTCGGGCACAATGAGGCTCCCGAATTAAGACGCGCGTTTACAGTTCTACAATATGTGTTTAAATACTGCAAACATTTTTCTCATGATCCTCACTGACTTGTTACATTTTGTTCTTATTTTATTTCTTTTGATTATTCCCCTTCCCCAAAGGTTGGTTCGTGCATTCTGGCATCATCAACATATCATACAAGATCCAGGGGCCCTCCACCTTCTCCTCCTCCTAGTCCACCTACAGGCAAAGGCAAAGGCAAGATGGAAGATTTGACCAATATCAGAAAGGAAAACTCAACATCAATTGAACATACCGAAGCTTATGATAGTAGGGGTACTCAGGTTCAGAATGATGTTGTGTCACAACTCGAGCAAAGGTTGCTGAAACTTCAAGGGGAGCTTGAACATGTTCGAAACTTGGCAAACTTGTCCTTCTCACTGAGTGTTCCGGATGTCAATCACCCAAACACTCAAAATTCCATACCACCTCAGAATACACCCAACAAACGAAACCCTCCTGCAACTCACCACTATACAACTCCACCACAAAATCAAACCCTCCCACCACAATAACAACAAAACACCCGCCAGACCCCCCGAAACACCCCACCAATCACTCCTGAACCACAAAATTCCACCAACGATCACCTCTATGCTCAAGCACCAGGCCACTAGAACAACCCAATATACGTGGAGACTCTACCTCACTCCACCCAACCCATTTCTTTCACACTGGAATCTAGTGAGAAAGACCTGTTATCATGAACTTGGCCGAAGAACTCAAAAAATTGACTAGCCGAGTTAAAGGCATGGGAAGAGGTAAGGGGATCGAAGGATTGAACTATGAAGATCTCTGTATACAGCCTAATGTAGAACTACCGGAGGATTACAAACCTCCTAATTTCGAGATGTTCGACGGTACTGGTGATCCTAGGGTCCATTTGAGGACCTATTGTGACAAACTGGTCGGAGTTGGAAGAGGCGAAAAGATTCGGATGAAATTGTTCATGAGGAGACTCACAAGGGATGCCTTGTCTTGGTGCATCAGCCAGGACCCCAAGAAGTGGCCTAATTGGGTGAGTATGACCTCGGATTTCATAGACTGATTCAGGTTCAACACGGAAAATGCACCGGACATATTTTACATCCAGAATCTCAAGAAGAAACCCACTGAAACCTTTCACGAGTATGCCACTCATTGGAGGTCAGAAGTGGCCAAGGTTAGTCCGGCATTAGATGAAGAACAGATGAACAAATTCTTCGTCAGGGCACAGAACCCGCAATATTATGAAAGACTGATGGTAATTGAAAATCACAAGTTCTATGACATCATCAAGCTGGGTGAAATGATTGAAGAGGGAATCAAGAGTGGGATGGTCACAAATTTTGAAGCACTACAAGCTACAGTCCGGTGGTATATCCAAGAAGAAAGACATAGGAGCAGTAATGGTTGCACAGGGACCCAAATCCCCACTGACATATCGAACCTCTCCACTTGCATACCAATCACCTCCACCTACATATCAATTGTCACCTCTACCTATATATCAACTGTCACCTCCACCTACATATCAACCCACATCTCCAAGATATTCCCAACCAGCCACTGCCTATCACACATACAACTCCCAACCGTCTCACTTTTAGTCACCTCCAGCTCGCCAAAATTTCCTAAGATCTCGACCCAACTTTGACCGCAGGCCACCCAAACAATATACCGCCATTGCCGAGCCCATTGATCAGCTGTATGAAAGGCTAAAAGTTGTTGGTTACGTTACCCCTATCCCTGTTGTAGCCACAGAGAATCCATCCCAATGGGTCAATCCAAACAAAACATGTGCTACCATTCCGGCATGAAGGGACATACCATCGATGAAAGCCGCTCGTTGAAGGATAAGGTCCAGGCTCTGATCGACAACAAAGTCATTCAGTAAAAGGAAGTTGCTCCTAATGTTCGCAATAACCCCCTCAGATCACAGGGGTGGAGGCGTCAATGGGATAGAAATAGATGAAGAGTGGGACCTAGAAGGGTCAATCGGGTTAATCAAAGAAGGTGATGACCCCAAGAAGCCATCAGTTACTCTCAATCCCATCATAGTGCAGATACAGCCGCCAGGAGAGGCTGAGGTGACTACATCAGTCCCGCTCTAGTTTTAGGTATTACTGCCTACAAATATTCCCACACCATTCGAGGTTGAAATAGCACCACCTGCAGTGACTCTTGTCCCATTAGGAGGACCAGAGGAGGAAGAAGCATTAGCAGCCTTAAGGAACTTATTCTTGGGACACGAGGATATGGATTATTGTTTCATCGTTGAGGAGGAGGAGGAGGAAGGCCCTACCATCCAAGTTGTAAGCAAGGGATCGTTCCTCAAAAGCTGGACTGTCAGACCATCCAGGGCCCGAGCGAAGCTGAACAAGCATTGTTTATTTTATTTGCTAAATGATTTCCTTTTCGCATTTTTCTCTTTTAAATAAAATCCCCAATATTCCAAAACATTGTTTAAATTATTGAAAATCACTTTTATGTTTCAATGAATCAATATTTATTGTTATCATTTTTCTCTCATATTTTTATCTATACAACATTACTATTCCTAGTCTTGATGAACCAATGACTGTGACATGCAATGATACAACGCAACAAAAGGATAGTGATTCAGAAGAAGAAAATATCATACCCGAGGAAATCGTCAAAGAAGTAGAGGACTTCAAAAAAAAGCCTAAGTCCAATCTGGATGAGACCGAGGTAATCAACTTGGGAGATTCAGAGACTGTCAAAGAAACCCGCATCAGCATCCACCTGTCACCGCCAGAGAAAAAAGAGTATACACGATTCCTGAAGGAGTATAAAGACATATTTGCATGGTCATACGTTGATATGACCGAACTAAGTACATCTATTGTGGCTCACAAGTTGCCCACCAGTGAAGAAGAAGCTCCGGAAGTTCAAGCCTGGCATAAGTTTGAAAATCAAGGAGGAAGTCACCAAACAAATCAACGCCATGGTCCACAGAGTACTGAGAGGAGGAGCTCTCATACTTGCAGAAATGGATGGAGAAGTCTGGCCAAAACCAATCAACTCAGATGCAATTAAACGATACTATGTGTAACTCTTTATGCTTTTATCAAATGTTGTAAATTGAACTACGCTCGACCTGATTTTCGTTTAAGAGGGGATACGTAGGCAGCCCTGTGGGTTTAGTCACAAACCAATAAAAATCTTATTTCCCCCCACAATTGGAAACTGGGGTAGAATTTTGAGGAGGACCCTCAAAATTCCGAGGCAAGTTCAGCCGATCGCAACATGTACAACAGTGAGAGATGTCAATCCATCTAACTGGGGCAGAATTTTGAGGAGGACCCTCAAAATTCCATAGCAAAAGAGATTGCAATGTCTCGGATCTATTCACGATCGTCGTTTCATCTAAAATTCTTAAAATATAATTTTTCACTATATCTTTACAAAACTATGCATGTTTTTTTTGTAAGGTAATTATGTTTAGCCAAACGCTACCCCGACGATTTAAACCGGATCTTCAGGCCAGGCAAAGCGAGTCAAGCAAAGCCAGCGAGGATACGAACCAACCTCCCCTTTTACAGAACTCACAATTTTTCTTTGGATGCAGGGATAAAGGATAAACATGCCACAAAGTCACAATCCTCACAACTATCGCGTTATCGAAATCTGCTACCAGCTAAGAAATTCTGCTACTATCTGCTATTCATTCTATTTCCTGGCATAAGGCTAATCTCTGCCTTCCCTTTGCATAAGGCTAATCTCTGCCTTCCCTTTGCATAAGGCTAATCTCTGCCTTCACCTTGCATAAGGCTAATATCTTCCTTCCCTTTGCATAAGGCTAATCTCTGCCTTCACCTTGCATAAGGCTAATCTCTGCATTCCCTTTTCATAAGGCTAATCTCTGCCTTCACCTTGCATAAGGCTAATCTCTGCCTTCCTTCTGCATGAGGCTAATCTCTGCCTTCCCCTTGCATAAGACTAATCGCTGCCTTCATTTGCATAAGGCTAATCTCTGCCTCCCTCTGCACAAGGCTAAGCTCTGCCTCCATATCTGCATAAGGCTAATCTTTGCCTTCATTTGCATGGGACTGAGCCCTGTCCCGCATCCGCATGAGGTTAAGCTCTACCTCCGCATTTTCATGAGGCTAAGCTCTGCCTCCATATCTGCATAAGTCTAATCTTTGCCTTCATCTGCATGAGGCTAAGCTCTGCCTCCAATTCACTTTATTTCACCGAGACTAAGCGTTGTCTCTCTTATATTATTAACTTTGCTCTTCTTTTGGGCTAGGCTCTTCCCTCCACTTCGCAAGTCTAAGCCTTGCCTTGTTGACATCATATTACTGCTCATGGGCTGAAATATCGCCAACCTGTCCAAAGGCGTCATAGTCTAAAGGCATCATCCTCATAGCCGGAAGACACCATGTCATGGCCCGAGGATCTCTAAAATTTGCATATCATTATTCAAAGGCGTCAGAGTTCGGAGGCACCATCCGCATGGATCGAGAACATCATTTCATGGCCTGCGAATCTCTCACTGAACAACTCATGGCCCAGGACATCATGGTCTAAGGACGTCATCCTTAACCGTCCGAAGACAACTTTTCATAGTCCAGAGGGAACCTGCATCATGTTTAAATTTTTGCACAATATATGCCCGTAGTATCTCTATTTCCAGGTGACCCGGCAAGCAATTGCTATCCCAGCAGGAGTGATCCCGCTCTAGTTCCTTCAACTATATCAAACCTGACATCTCTCGTGAACCATTAATTCACATATCCCTAGATGTTGCGTCCGTTCTTGTGATGACTTCACCAGTATATTTCGCTGATGAATACAGAACTACACACGGCCTGATTCTTGTAAAACCAGGGATATGTAGGCAGCTCAGAATCCAGAGTGCGGCCTAAATCTCTCAAACCGTTTCGCTCGGTCAAAATTGACCATCATATCTTTACTCGTCAACTCTTTCATCCTTTCTGGGTAAAGAGGGGAAGTTGTTGATACCCAATTTTTACCAAAATAATTTTTATTGCATATATGTCCTCAAAATCATGCATTAGCATCAATTGGTATTTTTTTCATAATTTCTCATATTTTTATTAATTTGCCCAGTATTTTACTTTTAATAAATAATTATAAAATTGCATCACAAATGATTTCAAATATTTCTTGTCCAAATTATTTCATAAATAGCAAATTGGCACCTTTTGCCTATAATTGCAATAACTTTGCAATTATAGCCCATGCATACATTTTGGTACCAAAAATCAGTCCATTGTATTTTAAAAATTCTAAATAATTATTCTTGAAACATTTCTATGCATGAAAATCATTTTTACAATTAGTTAATCATTTTACAAACTATCTTTATTCAATTGTTTTGGGTATTTAATAAACAACCCTTTTTATTTTTCAAGTTCTGAATACCAACCCAATACCCCTTATAAATTGGCCAAACACTTTGAGCCCAAAACCCTAACCTGCCCGACCCAATAACATTAGCCAATCCTGGTTGTTGATCATTTTAGATCAACGGTCTGGATATCCCCTTACCATAATTAAACTGAACGACCCCCCAAACCCCTCACTCTCCTCTCACACTCCGTCGTCACCCTTCACTCTCCTCTCCAAATCCTCTCTGCCCTAACCCTAACTTCCTCTCGTCGTTGCTTTCCTACCGTCAACTATGGTGGATTATCACCATCCTCCAGACTTAAAGGCTCTCCTACGCCGGGATTTTGCTATCTTTGAGGTCCTCAAGGGACCAGGGTCAGTCCACTCACATATTTGGCATGTTCTCACCCGTCTCAGGCCGCCATGGCTCGATTCCAGTAAGATCTTCCTATTTTTTGACTAAACCTATGGTTTCTAGGTCGGTGTTTTCATCTCTAGGTTATTTCCTTGAAACCCTAATCTTGTCTCTTAAACTTTTTAGATATGTATAGATCTGAGAAGGATCGAACTGTTTTCACTTTTTTTTATGAGAAACCTTCTGGTTTTCAAAGGGTCTTTTCATTTTGCCTAACAAGGGTTTCTGAAAATCTTTCTTCAAAAATGATTTCTGATTTTTTTAAAGTGTTTACTCTCTTATTCTTATGAGTTTAATCGATTATGTCGAGTTTCTCTCAACCCTAATTAGTTCATGTTGAAACCCTCATTTTTTGCACTCTGTTTGGATTGTGAAGTTCGTCTCATTTATTTGCTATATGATTCTGCTATGTGTTTGACTCTCATAAATAATTCTTCGTTTCATTTGAATATTTTGTGATTTTATCCTAATATGTCCTATTAGGGTTTCAAGTTTGATTCTTTCTGTTCATACTGGACTTGTATGCTTATTCATGGAAGCTTATGTTATTTTCCTTAAAAGCAGTACTATTTCGATTCTTTGATTCCTTGATTCACTGTGATTATACTTATATGCTGATTTCCGGTTATTTTCCCTATTTTCACAACTTTTAAATTATCTCTTACCTTATTCTGTGATTGACCGTATTATTTATTGATTCTTACTGCTTATTTCCTTAATTGAACTCTTTGTGTATTTACCCCTAATTACCTACCCTATACTTAAATTATTTGATTTCTTTCCTTAATTATTTCTTATTATGTACCGTTGGTGAACTACTGCCTTAATTAAGGGAAGACCCTACTAATTTTATTCTTAATTGATTCTGTAATTGTCCCTAATTACTGAATAATTGATTGTTTACCTTATTTACCTAGCTCTCAGCTGCTATATATACCCTCTTCTATTCTCACTAACACACGAACACTAGTTCAACAATTCTCTCTTACACTTAAAAGCTTTCTGCTCTTTCTTGTTACTTGCTACTCTTACTGAACTAGCCGGCTGTAAGCCAAGGCTAGTTATTGCACTACATTTGCTCTATATTCTGTGTCTGCTCTCCTTAACTGGTATGTTCTGATTCAATTTCAAGTTCAAAACTCTCTGTATTCTATTACTGCTTTAGTTCACTGATTTCCACTCCTGTTCCTGTTTACTATTTGGCTGCGCAATATGTAACTAGCATGCCTAAATCACTGTTTCACTTAGCATGTAGGTATTCTGTCATGTCCAACTAGATTAACATGTTTAAGGACTCGCCTATTGCTTTCTCTAGCCTGCTTCAATTTGAATTTGCTCATGTATGTCAGCATGTTTGATTGTTTGCCTATTTTCTTATTTAGATTCTGGTACGAACCTTCTTGCTAATTGATCTAATACCCTCAATTAATTCTGGTTCTATACTTATTGTCCAGAATAATATGTTTCCACATGTCTGTTCTGTGATCCATGCCCTATGTTTGTACTATTAGTTGTATACTAATTCATTAATTATATAAAAAATCTTGAAAAGGCTTCTGTGCTCTTATTGTTAGGTTAATATGTTCTATGTGTCCCCAATACCCACAATCCCTGAGTGAAATCTGTGTTTGAATGGTAATGTTTACACTGTTTGCCGATTTCTTATAAGTTCACAATGTTTTTTTTCAAAAAACTGTTTGACTACTAATCAAATCCCTATTTTTCATAAACCTCTTTAATTAATTGAGTCTTTTTCAATATTGTTTTCATATCAAAACCTTTTCAAAACTATGTCAAGCACTCTCACTTTACTCCTAAGTCCCTAAGTTCTGCCCCTCCAGTGTGTGTACTGTCTTGGGATCTTTTTGAGAAACCTTGGAACTCTGGCACACCGGGGCTGACTATTCCACACTGCATTTACTCATCCCTATTATGGAAAGTCTGGGTGTGAGCACTGCCCCGGATTCTTGAGGTCCTTAAGGAACTGTGATGCACCTGAACATGAAATTGGTTATGAAATCTTTGTCATTTTGAGACTACTGAAGGCTCGGTTTCATCAGATGTGTTTGGTGCTACTTCAGGCTCCCTACAGTTTAAATTCTTTCCTTTTTAATTATGTAATTCATTCAGACATTGGTCTGTAATAATTATCTGTAAACAGATACTGGGATGGCTAGTGAAAATGGGGAGGGTAGTTGTATGATCCTGTTGATATTATTGGGTAGAAAGCATGCTTTAGTCTTTACATTCTGTGTACTTTCATTAGACTCCATGTCCTAGGACCAATGTTTTCATCCAAATCATGTTAAACATTGCATTAGATATCCTGTTCCTAAGACTGCACATTTACTGCTTCAGCATATCAGATATCATTAATCCATGAGTTTTAATGTTGTATTAGTTGATCACTTAGATATCCTGCTCCTAGGTCAATGAATAACTTCAACATAAAATTGTCACTCTTGTGTGCATTTAGAAATCATGTTCTAGGAATTCTGTTTGCATTCGCTTCAGTACGCCTAGTTTTTTGACTAAGATAAGCAACTGACCATGAAAAGGTATAAAATCGTCTCTCATATAGATGTTATACTTCTGAATAAAAATTGGTACAAATTCCCTTTTTAAGTCTTCGTCATCTAGAGCAGCATGTTGTAGGTTAAAAAAACTTTTAAATTGTTAAACATCTCCTGTAACTGTGATCGCATACAGTTCCACGCCTAGGCAAGCCTTAGGTAATTAATTGCTATAAAATTGGAAACTTCTTTGATTGTGTTTACTGCTTAAAGGCTCACAGGTTTAAAAATCAGAAAGCAAACTGATTAGGACCCTGTCGTTGAGTTTATGAAACAGTGTTGCATATTCCTGTGCATTGATGTCACTTAGATATCCTGTCTTAGGATCCTTTTTCTAATAAAAACTGCCTTTGTCTGTGTTTGAGACATGCTGTTTATTTGCATTACGTGTGGAGGTGAATCTGAGCTTTTTCACTGCTTCTGTCACTTATCTGCTAGTCCTACTTGTTCTTGCATGTCGTCTAGAATTTTCCCTTTTAAACACCTTTGGGGTTGTCTAAAACTGCCCAGACTTAGATGGCCTAAACTTCTCCAGGACCACAAGGAAGGGACGGGTAACAGCACGCTTAGAGCTCGTTAAATAAAACCCGCTTAATAACTGCTAAGGGGTGGTATAATGGGTAGAAAAGGATATAATGACCTGTGCGCTAATGCAACGTGGAGCCCCTCATTGAGAAGTGATTAGCGGGCATTGCACAGATGTAATCCTATAGGATAAACAACTTAGGATCTCCCTTATCCTTTACATATGTGCGCTTAGACTGCTAATCTCTTAAGACCTTTATTTGTTTACATATGTGTGCTTAAACTGTCTACTTGCTTCTTGAATAATTCATAAAATAGATTTGGCGGCGACCCACAGTTGTGGACTTTGAGGGGTGCCTAACACCTTCCCCTTGAAGTAATTTCAAGCCCTTACCCAATCTCTTGTTATGCAATTAGTGTTATAAATGACCAGTAGTAGGTGCCCTAACACGCCTTAATTCGTTAGGTGGTGACTCTTCGAACTCCTTATACCCCTTTTTCCCAAAAGGAAACGAGTTTTCCCAATAATGTTAAAAACCCTGACCAATCCGAAAGGAGAGGAAAAAGGGGGCTCGACAATGACTTCCGACAAGGTGTTAACGCTCAACAACGTCCTTCATGTTCCTACTATTAGGAAGAATTTGGTTTCTACTTCTTTACTTGTGAAGAATGGATTCAAATGTGTATTTGTTTATGATAAAGTTGTTGTGAGCAAGAATGAAATGTATGTTGGAAAAGGCTACCTCACGGAGGGCCTTTTCAAACTCAATGTAATGGTTGTTGATAGTATGAATAAAATTTCATCTTCTTCTTATTTATTGGAGTCAAATGATATATGGCATATTAGTTTAGGACATGTCAATTATAAAACCTTGCGGAAGTTAATTAATTTAGAAGTATTGCCTAAATTCGAGTGTAATAAATCAAAATGTATATGTTTTGAATCTAAGTTTGTAAAACATCCTTATAAGTCTGTTGAAAGGAATTCAAATAATTTAGACTTAATTCGTACTGACATTTGCGATATGAAGTCGACACCATCTCGAGGTGGAAAAAAGTATTTTATTACTTTTATTGACGACTGCACTCGATATTGTTATGTTTATTTGCTTAATAGTAAGGATGAAGCAATTGAAGCACTTAAGCAATACAGGAATGAAGTGGAGAATCAATTGAATAAAAAGATCAAAATGATTAGAAGTGATAAAGGTGGAGATTATGAATCTCCGTTTGCAGAAATATGTTCGGAATATGGAATTATCCATCAAACTACTGCACCTTACACATCTCAATCCAACGGAATTGCGGAAAGAAAAAATCGGACATTAAAAAAAATGATGAATTCTTTATTAATAAG
Source organism: Nicotiana knightiana (assembly GCA_005239525.1). Classification (NCBI taxonomy): domain Eukaryota; kingdom Viridiplantae; phylum Streptophyta; class Magnoliopsida; order Solanales; family Solanaceae; genus Nicotiana; species Nicotiana knightiana. The sequence goes on along the minus strand of MDKJ01257267.1, from coordinate 1,745 downwards.
TTCCGGATTATCGCAGAGTTTGTGGGGGGGAAGCATTCTTACAGCTAATCGAATACTCAACAGAGTACCCCACAACAAAACGCAATCTATTCCATATGAAAAATGGAAAGAAAGAAAACCTAACTTGAAATATTTCAAAGTGTGGGGGTGTCTAGCAAAGGTACAAGTTCCTTTACCTAAAAGGGTTAAAATCGGACCAAAAATAGTAGATTGCGTTTTCATTGGATATGCTACAAACAGTAAAGCATGTCGATTTTTGGTCCATAAATCCGATAATCCCGAGATTCATGTTAATACGGTAATGGAATCAGATAATGCTGAATTCTTTGAAAGCATTTATCCGTATAAAACTGAATGCGAGTCGTTAAGTGAAAGACCTAAACGACCTCGGGAAGAACCAAGGGAAAATACTCCAAGTGTAGAAGATCCAAGGCGTAGCAAACGTCAAAGAACATCTACTTCCTTTGAACCAGATTTTGTGACATTCTAGCTTGAAAATGAACCTCAAACTTTTAAAGCAGTTATGTCGTCTTCTGATTCAGCGTTTTGGAAAGAGGCAGTCAATAGTGAGATTCAATCAATTTTGGATAACCATACATGGGAATTGGTTGATCTTCCTCCTGGAAATAAGCCTTTAGGTTCGAAATGGATCTTTAAACGGAAAATGAAAGCTGATGGCACTATTGACAAATATAAGGCAAGACTTGTTGTCAAAGGTTATAGACAAAAGGAAGGCCTTGATTACTTTGACACTTACTCGACAGTAACGAGGATAACATCTATTAGGATGTTAGTGGCATTAGCGGCCGTGTATGGTCTGAAATCCATCAAATGGATGTTAAAACAACTTTCTTAAATGGAGAATTGGAGGAAGAGATTTAAATGGAACAACCTGAGGGTTTTGTGGTTGCTGGTAAAGAAAAGAAAGTGTGCAAACTTGTTAAGTCGCTTTATGGACTTAAATAAGCACCCAAACAATGGCATACCAAATTTGATCAAACAATGTTGGCAAGTGGGTTTAAAATCAACGAGTACGACAAATGTGTTTACATTAAAAACACTCCAGGTCATGAAGTCATAATGAGCAAAAGTATGCAGATATAAATGCTATAAAGCGCATGTTGGCTAGAAAATTCGATATGAAAGACTTAGGAGTTGCTGATGTGATCTTAGGAATCAGAATTCACAAGACTCCACAAGGTCTAGCATTATCACAGTCTCACTACATTGAAAAAGTACTTGACAAGTTCAAGTATTTGGATTTCAAAATTTCCAAGACTCCAATTGACATGAGTTATGCACTTCAAAAGAATGAAGGTGAAAGTGACTCACAACTGGACTATGCAAGAGTATTGGGAAGTTTGGTGTATATAATGAATTGTACGCGACCAGATATAGCATGTGCTATTAGCAAACTGAGTCGATTTACAAGTAATCCCAATCAAATACATTGGATGGCAATGAAACGAGTTTTGGGGTATCTGAAACATACCCAAAACTATGCTTTGCATTCTAACAAATATCCCTCCGTGATCGAGGGATATAGTGATGCAAATTGGATCACCCGATCATCTGAAGTTAAATTCACGAGTGGATATGTTTTCATAATTGAGGGTGAAGCACTGTCTTGAAAATCATCTAAACAACACGTTCTACAATGGAATCTGAATTCATAGCTTTATATAAGGTCGGTGAAGAAGCTGAATGGCTCCGGAATTTCTTGGAAGATATTCCATTTTGGCCCA
>ML398278.1:38225-58070 GCA_005239525.1 Nicotiana knightiana | reverse complement strand
TCCCATTAATTATGTATATAGCTTGACAACCAAACAAATTAGAATTTATCAGCTCGGCTTCATCGAAAAATGTCCTACTCAACTTCCTTCCTCGGAACTCTTCTCAGTACATTGTTAATGAGGTCAAGATAAGATGTGGCTGATCAGTAACCAACATCATAAACAACTGAGAAGAACAAGAGAATGCACAAATTGCACACCGCTCCACCAACTTGTCTTAGACTCTTTTTCTTTTCCTTTTCTCCTCCAAACCAGTGATAAGAGACTTTTTACTGTAATCACTTCCCCACTAAAACTGAAAGCAGAGATGGACCAGAACACAAAATGGTTTTCCATTCTATGGTGAGTAGTGACAAGTACGGATTCGGAAGGGATGAGTGCTTCCAGTTTATAAAGGATATCTGGCCTAATTAAGAGAGACAGAGAATAATGCAAGGCAAAATGCTTGGCACCCTATGGACCTATGGAATCAAATATAACACTATAACGATTTCATTTTAGCAGCACATAACCTCAAGTTCTAACAAATGTGGGGACAAGTATAATGAGTTCAAAAGTTCAATCCCAAAAGTATAATAATACTAAGGACGAGGACTGCAGGAAATGCAGAGATAGAATAACATACTCCTTTTTTAATTCTTCCACCTTCGCACGAGACTGAGCATCTTGCGCAAGCAGGATGCAGTCATCTGGTAATTTTCTCTTTGAACCTGAGATAGAAGAGGATTCAACATGGCCATTTGACATCTCCTTTTGTACAGAAGTCAGCTCAGGTGCCTTTTCATCATTCTCCCCATTATTTTTACGCACATTTCCCCTCAAGGAATTAGTTGCGACACTCTGGATTTTGCCATTTCCATTTGCCTCTTTGGCGGATGAATCCCTTCCTGCAGTCTTTCCATTACTCAAACCATAATCTTTAGGGGGACCGTCTGCTACAGAGTTGGTTGCTACACTTGGAAGTTTCCCATTTCCGTTTGTTAAGGCATGTGATCTTGTCATCTGGCCATTACCACAACTTTTCCCAATACCATTCCTGTCTGGCAATGATGTAACCTCTTTCTCTGTAAGAACTGATGCTCTCACATCACCATTTCTATTGTCAGATTCTCTTTGATGAACAACAATTTTGATATTCCCAGAAGTAGGTATCTTCTTGATGGAAGATCTTTCAAATATGCTCAACTCCCTCACTGGGCTCGTATGCACTTTACTGACCTTAGAAATCATTACATTTTCTTTCTCAGAGGGGTGACCTAAAACGTGTTTGCCATTTTCCGGTTTTGCTAAGTCACAGGTCGAGATTTTGGATCTAGCCAAGCCATTGGAATGATTGGACTTTGACCCATTAACTGATAAACATGTCTTGGTGGGTGGTGACCTCTGCTTGGTACGAGAGAAGAAAAGGATGTACACCTTCTCTGACAACACTTCTTGCAAGGTTGAAAGAGAAACAAAAGAATCATTACAGCAGTACCAACGACCCACAGCATCCTGTAAACAGCCAACCAAAATCAAAACACAGACATCAGGCAACACAAAACTATGATTGGCTCCATTATCTTATTATTATCATCTTTGACTATACAGAATAAGGAATAACGAAGAATAAAGAAAACATTGAGACTATTGTAAGCTTGGCCAGACAGATATTTTTCCACCCACTAATGGAGTTCACAGCATGCCAGCTTATGCATGAGAAATTATGAATGTAATTTACCTTCAACAAGAAACATTGAGACTACTGTTTTGAAAAAATACGAGGGGAAATTAATAGGAAATGAAGCCATCCATGTAGAAATTCACAACTATGATTCTGGCATACCTTGATATATGCATAATAATGCCCTGAATCCGGGGAAAAGCCTGAGTGGACAATAGTTCCAAAAAGATTGTATTCTGGATGAGGATCCTGCAAAATAAGGAACATAAAGTAACTTGACTATGAGACAGAAGTACCTTATTGATCAACTTATTCACCAGAAATCAGTGAGGATGTGCAACTCCACGTCGTTCAACTTTTTTAATGCGACTAGGCACACTACTATTCTGTCAGCAAGAGTTACAGGTACAATTCTTGAGGATAGGTCAAATACACATATATGCCCCGTAGACAATTATGCCTAAATTGATGCAAGTCAATATAAAATCCATTGTACCATGAATCAACAACATCTACGCCTTAGTCCTAAATAAGTTAGGGTCCGCTATATGAATCCTCAATGACCATGTTCTCCATTTAAATTCATCTCATGCCAACATTATACAAATAAAATAACAATGAAAAAGTACTAGATGTTCCCTATATTTCCTAATAGCATAAGAATCTCTAATAGGGCTAAAAGACTCCTAAAAGCCATACAGCTAAAAGTAAATGTATTAACATGACTAAAATATACTCACAGCTACCTGGCATTGCCTATATAATCATCTCCTTTCTATCTTCATCAAAATAAATCTATTTCTTCCCGTGTGCCCTATCTTTCGCTAAGTCTACAATGATTCCAAGAGATTTTAGGTCTTTCAAGACAAAAAGCAAGAAAAAATAATGCCAAAAAATAGTGTCTCCCAAAAACAATACACAAACCAACTCCCTGAGACGCACAACCCCATCCAGTTTACCTTCTCCAATTAAGATTCTAATCCCATCTGTTAATATCATGAAATTGCCTAAATCCAGAATTGAGTACACATAAGACCACAGATTTCCCAACTCGAAGAATGGAGAACATGCATATGTTAGAGCAAGGAAGAATGGAAGTCATTAGCAGAAAAAAACTATCTTTTTTTTGGATTAAAGTAAATATTAGTAGAATTACTATCCTGTATTAAAACTATGCAGTTCAGCCCTTTCTTCTAAGCAGATTTACAGACAGTGTAGAGAAAGTACGAGCAAGCTATGAAATTTGCACCTGTGATTTTGATAAACCCCAAAAACTACCTGTGTAGATTCCAAACCCAAATGAATTATCACAGCAGTATTCCCTAGTTCCCAATGTTGGTTATTACAAAGTTGAATTTCCACCCTATCTTGATTTGTCCAAGACGTGGTATTAACAATTCAAGAATTGGTAAGACAGGGCATTAGTCTTAATTGGAGAACCCCTAAACTAAATGTATACATTCCAAGTCCAAGTGAATTATCACAGTAATATTCCCTTGTTCCCAGGGGCGGACCCCCGTTGTATCATGTGTGTTCAATTGAACTTGCTTCGCCGAATTTTTTTGTTAATTATATGTGTAAATTATATTCACAAAGGGATATGTAGATAAAATGAACCCACTTGGACCAGCAAGTAATGGCAGTTCAATGGTCAAGCGGGGTAATTTTATGGCACAGGGCATGAGTTCGAATCCTGTATGCCATTATTTTTACTTTCAGAAATCATGGGGAATGCACACACTTCACATCTTTGCACAGTACAACCGTACCCTTCACCCTGTATTACTGTGGCTATTATTAATTTAGTACAATCTACTAATATGTATGTCAAAATTGTTAGGTTATTTTTCCTTTTGAAGTTTATTATTTGCCATTTGTCATATATAAATTGTTTTTAATTGTTATAATTATTTATTATTTGTAACTAATAAATAATACGGTACCCTTTTTTCCTTAGTTTGCTATATTTGCATGTCTCGTTCCGTTATTACTTGCCATTGGTAATTCCGTAGTTTTCTACCAGTACTTCATTCATATTCTCGTTTGTTGCCTTGGATTTAGTTTTCTAAATATATTGACTTGCTATTACTTGTTATCGGTACCTCTTTCATATTCTCTGTTGCTATCTTCGATTTAGTTTTCTAATTATTTGTCTTGCTATCAGGACTTTTTTCACCTTCTTTAGCCGAGGATCTATCGGAAACAGACTCTCTGCCCCTTCCAGGTAGGGGAAAGGCTGCGTGCATCCTACCCTCCCCAGACCCCACTTGTGGGATTATACCGGGTGGTTGTTGTTGTAAATAATACTTAGCTTTTAAAAGTTCTATTTTAGTAAAATTTGTGTATTTAGTTTCTAATATCTTAATTTTGCACTTTTATGTAAACTTGCGTTTTTTTCTCTTCTTCTTTTTTGCAATTAGTTCTTTTTAAATTTATTTACTGTTTTATTAAACTGTGTGTTTATTTCTTTATTGTTCAAGTAATTTGTCTGTTAATTTTAATCTTACTTTATTTATATTTATAGTGTTTCAAAACTATTAGATTGTCATCGTATTAACTTATCTTTTGACTAAAGCATAAGAATTTAAAACTGAAGACTTTAAAAGAAAATTTATAGTCTTACAACGGATTAAAAGTTGAGACACACACACACACACACACACACACACATATATATATATATATATATATTCAAAATTCACTTTCCGTTATTCGGTAGTTTCTATTATTGACTACTATCTCCCCTAATGTTATTATATTATTGAACCCGCTTGTATAAAATCCTGGTCCGCCATTGCTTGTTCCCAGTTGTAAATGAACCCACTTGGACAAGCAAGCAATGGTAGTTCAATGGTCAAGCAGGGTAATTTTATGGCACAGGGCATGAGTTCGAATCCCGTATGCCATTATTTTTACTTTTCAGAAATCATGGGGAATGCACACACTTCACATCTTTGCACAGTACAACTGTACCCTTCTCCCTGTATTACTGTGGCTAATTAATTTAGTACAATCTACTAATATGTATGTCAAAAATTGTTGGGTTATTTTTCCTTTAGAGGTTTATTATTTGCCATTTGTCATATATAAGTTGTTTTTAATTGTTATAATTATTTATTATTTGTAACTAATAAATAATACGATACCCTTTTTTCCTTAGTTTGCTATATTTGCATGTCTTGTTCCGTTATTACTTGCCATTGGTAATTCCGTAGTTTGCTATCAATACTTCGTTCATATTCTCGTTGTTGCCTTGGATTTAGTTTTTTAAATATATTGTCTTGCTATTACTTGTTATCGGTACCTCTTTCATATTCTCTGTTGCTATCTTCGATTTAGTTTTCTAATTATTTGTCTTGCTATCAGGACTTCTTTCACCTTCTTTAGCCGAGGATCTATCGGAAACAGACTCTCTGCCCCTTCCAGGTAGGGGAAAGGTTGCGTGCATCCTACCCTCCCCAGACCCCACTAGTGGGATTATACCGGGTGGTTGTTGTTGTAAATAATACTTAGCTTTTAAAAGTTCTATTTTAGTAAAATTTGTGTATTTAGTTTCTAATATCTTAATTTTGCACTTTTATGTAAACTTGCGTTTTTTTCTCTTCTTCTTTTTTGCAATTAGTTCTTTTTAAATTTATTTACTGTTTTATTAAACTGTGTGTTTATTTCTTTATTGTTCAAGTAATTTGTCTGTTAATTTTAATCTTACTTTATTTATATTTATAGTGTTTCAAAACTATTAGATTGTCATCGTATTAACTTATCTTTTGACTAAAGCATAAGAATTTAAAACTGAAGACTTTAAAAGAAAATTTATAGTCTTACAACGGATTAAAAGTTGAGACACACACACACACACATATATATATATATATATATATTCAAAATTCACTTTCTGTTATTCGGTAATTTCTATTATTGACTACTATCTCCCCTAATCCTATTATATTATTGAACCCGCTTGTATAAAATCCTAGGTCCGCCATTGCTTGTTCCCAGTTGGAATTTCATAAAAGCCCCCCCCCCCACCCGCATTGATTTTCCCAAGCAGTGGTATTAACAATTGAGGAATTAGTAAGACGGGGCAATTGTCTAACAAAGGTGTTTTGATAAACTCTTACAGGTGGGACAAGTTCACACATGTATAGCTCCCTTATTCAAACTATTAGAATAAGTGCTTCCTCCTCACATACCCTAAGATCATCATCTCTTACTCTTTCAATACCTTGATGATTTATCATTTGTGGCAGCTCCACCCTCTTGAGCACCCCCCCCCCCCCTTCTTTTCCCCATATCCCCCATCCCACATCATAATCGCGTTATAACTCTACACTATCCTTTCCAATCAAGAATGTAATTTTTTTCCAGGGCAACCAGAGTTTTGGATCAAACATGACAGATTGTTGATTATACCCTGTACTACTTCGACTTACCAAACCCAAGGGGAGAGGGCAGTAATACTATCTTAATATCCTCCAGTATTTTTGTAGTACCATTTTGGTTTTGATAATAGAGTACCTTTACCTTATCAAACAAATACTATCTTAATGTCCATCTGGGCCACCAAACAACACCTCAGTTGACCTAGATAAGCATGTGATTGCCTTAAAACATTTTTTAATAAATGTCTCGACTGAAGACAAAGCGCAGTAGTTAGAAGTTAAGTTGCTGACTCTGGGGGTTGGAGGAGTAGCGGGGATGTGAGCATTATGTGGACCACGACTGCGCATTTCATTAGCGGAAGCTACTAGAGAGGTATTATGGGTCTCGATAGTGGTCACAAAGGAGAATGGTGGTGGAATGGAGAGGTCCAAAGAAAACTGGAAACCAAGAAAGCGTCGTATCTGAAGCTAGTGGAAAGCGTAGACGAAGAGGAGAAGAGGACAAGTAGGGAGTGGTATAAGATGGCTAAGAAGGAAGCAAAGTTAGCAGTTAGTGGCTAAGACTGCAGCATTTGATCGTTTGTATGAAGAACTTAAAGGGCAGAGGCAGGGATAAGAGGCTACTCAGGCTGGCCAAGGTGAGAGAAAGGAAGGCTGTGACTTGGACCAAGTGAAGTGCATCAAGGACGAAGAAGGTAGAGTTTTGTTGGATGAGGGGCATATCCGCAGAGGTGGAAAACTTACTTCAATGGTCTCTTGAACGAGGAGGGGGACAGGAACATCATGCTGCGGGATTTAGAATCCTTCGAGAGTCGTTGCGACTTCGGGTATTGTAGGCGGATTAGAGTTGAAGAGGTCAAGGGGGCTATGCGTAAGATGAACATGGGAAAAGCGACCAGGTCAGATGAAATCTCGGTAGAGTTTTGGAAGAGTGCGGGCAGGACGGTCTTGGAGTGGCTCACTAGGTTATTTAATGTCATTTTTAGGACGAAGAAGATGCCCGAAAGAATGGAAGTGGAGTACGATGGTTCCTTTATACAAGAACAAGGGTGATATCCAAAATTGCAACAATTATTGAGGTATCAAGCTGCTTAACCATACTATGAAAGTCTGGGAGAGGGTGGTGCAGCTGAGGGTGAGGAGGAGTGTGTCTATTTCCGAGAACCCGTTCGGGTTTATGCCAGGATATTCGACTACGGAAACCATTCATCTTGTTAGGAGATTGGAGATTGATGGAGCAGCATAGGGAGAGGAAGAGAGGCTTGCATATGGTGTTCATCGACTTGGAAAAGGCTATGATAAAGTCCAGAGGGAGGTCCTGTAGAGATGTTTTGGATGCTAGAGGCGTACTTGTGGCATACATTAGGGTGATTAAAGACATGTATGATGCAGCTAAGACACGGGTAAGGACAGTAGGAGGGGACTTGGATCACTTCCCGATCATGATGGGGTTGCACCAAGGGTCGGCACTCGGCCCTTTTTTGTTTGCCCTGGCAATGCACGTACTAACGGGCCATATCCAAAGGAAGGTGTCGTGGTGCATGTTTTTGAAGATGACATTATATTGATTGACGAGATGTGAGACGGTGTTAATGCGGAGTTAGAGTTGTGGAGGCAGACCCAGGAGTCTAAAGGTTTCAAGTTGAGTAGGACTACGACAGAATAATTAGAGTGTAAGTTCAATAGTGCGACTCTGGGAGTGGAATGAGAGGTGAGGCTGGATTCACAAGTCATCCCTAAGAGAGAGAGTTTTAAGTACCTTGGGTTTATTATATAGGGGAACGGGGAGATCGACGAAGATGTTACACACCGTATTAGGGCGGGATGGATGAAATGGCAACTTGCTTTCGGTGTTTTGTGTGATAAGAAGGTTCCAACAAAACTTAAATGTAAGTTCTACAGAGTGGTGGCAGGCCGACTATGTTGTATAGGGCTAAATGTTAGCCAGTCAAGAGCGCTCATATCCAACAGATGAAGGCAGCAGAGATGAGGATGTTGAGATGGATGTGCGGGCACACAAGGCTAGATAGGATTAGGAATGAAGTTATTCATGACAAGGTGGGTGTGGTCCCTATTGAGGACAAGATGTGGGAAACGAGACTTAGATGGTTTGGGCATGTGAGGAGGAGAAGCACAGATGTCTCGATCGGGAGGTGTGAGAGGTTGACATTGGAAGGCCTAAGGAGAGGTAGAGGTAGGCCGAAGAAAAATTAGGTAGAGGTGATTAGGCAAGACATGGCGCAGCTTCAGCTGACCGAGGACATGACCCTTGATAAGAAGGTGTGGAGGTCGGTAGTAGGTTAGTTAGTCGACTGTTCTCCTTATTCATACCAGTAGTATTAGTATGTACTTTCGTATTCTGTTGGTATTAAATTTCTATGACCACTCGTTGTTCCTCTCATTTCAGTCATCTTACTCTCTGGTTGTTATTTATGCTGCTTTTACATTGCTTCTCGTTGTTGCGCTTCTTGTTTTTCACTTTACTAATGTGATGCTTATGCTTCACTGAGTAGAGGGTCTATTGGAAACAGCTTCTCTATCTCAACAAGGTAGGGGTAAGATTGCATACACACTACCCTCCCTGGACCCCACTATGTGGGATTATACCGGGTTTGTTGTTATTGTTGTTGTTGTTGTGTTATTTAAAACTTTTAGGTCTCCTAGGATAAAAAAGACGACTCGCCAAAATGAAGAGAAAACATCACAGATGCCGGAAAGAAATTCTCTGCCTTAACAACTATATCTTGAGTTAGAAATCGAGAGAACGCCATGTATTGGTGCCTACGTGTAGCCTATCCAGCTATAACAAGGACATTTCAGTTACATGTGAAATCATAGTCAAGTTAAATGGTGAGAAATCAAAGACACAAAACTCATTGGCATAAAAGGTTACCCATTTCGAAAACAAGCTGACATGGTAGGCTCTGGTGAAGTGCACTAATACTGAAAAAATACCAATACCACATAATTATTTCTTCAAAAGAATGGTAAAATAAAAGTTTTACTTGGCACCACGCTGGAACATCTTCAGCAGAAGGTTTGAATTTAATTGGGAATGAATTAACCCAATGGTGAGGAGCAAAACAGTATATGTTGAACTTAATCTTTACACACATACCTGACTCGCTTTGCACATGTAGCTTGAAAGCACTAGAAACTCCTCAAAAGCAATAGGCTTATCGATCTTCCCACCATATATTCCTTCAAACCTCTATCCATAACCAAAGCTAAGTTAGCATTGGCAGTTGAATATAAAATAGAAAAGACGAACATTCCAACAATTTTGTACCTTGAGCTGAATGACAAGAACATTTGGCGCTTGATGAATCGACATTTGCTTCCTTGCTGTCACCAATTTCTTACAGCTAAACAAGCATAAGTCCTCAGTCCAACAGCACAGTTATCATAAAATATGTATCAAGAAAGAGGGATAAAATACTCACTTCTCACACTTGTACTTATTGTTGCCGTCCAAAACCTCGGGCCGAAAAAATCTCTGCATAGCATCTTTGAGGGAGCTACTGTGCAACACATCAAGACTTATATCCATGATCTCGTCCACCTTATTTGACTCAGCACCACATGACAAGCACTTGACCTGGCTCTGTAAAGCACCCCCGAAGATTTCCTTAACAATGGTATTTCCATTCCCATCGGCACCACCACCCTTCCTTCTTTGCTGCTGCAACTTCTTCAACCGCAAACAGGTGTTGTGGCAAGCGTCAATGACATAGCGCAAGAATTCATGGGCATCCTCTTGTCTCCCATACCTAAAATGCTGGGCGAAAATCTTTAAGCAATTATTAATCTTAGACGGAGTATCTAGGGATGATTCAAGACTCAAGGACCTAGCTATTCGCTTCTCTAATATGCAGAAAGGACATTCACCCTTCTTCTCTGAAGCAGCTGCAGCTCCAGAATCACCTGCACAATAGAAGGGCATCTTTATTTCAAGAAAAGCTAAAAAGTAGGGCATCAATCAAACATTCAAGTGCTCAGCCAACAATGCATCAATCATAAATATAGGTTTATGTCAGCTCTATAATACACTACAAATATCATGCTTCAATTCGAAACTAGTTGAGTGACTTGAGTCAGTGATATGAATCCTCAATAATCATAACAAATAACAAGCCTCAAACCAAAGTAATCAGAGCTATATTATGTGAATCCTCAATAAACTTAAAAACTAACAGCTCAATCTCAAACTATCAGGGTCGACTACAGGACTCCTCAATAACCATAATAACTACCACGCATCAATACCAAGCTAATTGAAGTCGGCAATATGAATTCCAATAATAGTCCTGCTCAATCGGGAATGTAATGATTGAATGCTCAAACAAATTGGCTTAGCCCATGTACGAAGTAAAAATACACTCTCCTCCCACCCCCACCCCCCACCCACACACGCAAAGAGAGAGAGAGAGAGAGAGAGAGGCGTACACACAATAAAGATGAGTATAATAAATAAATAGTGGAGGAATTACAAGAAGAGGAATGTTGAGATTGGAGGCAGAAAAAGGCAAGGGGAGGGGTGTAAGTGAGGCACTGAAGAACGGAGTTGAGATAACAGGTATTGCCGAGGTTTTTGAGCCCTAACGGTGGACCAGTTTTGCGTCTCTGGCTGAGCAGATTCGGCTGCCAATTCATTTGCAGCAAATAGGCCATTAACGACCTAATTCTTCTTCCTCCGCCGCCAGCACCGCCGCGTATGGGCTGCCCCAAAGCCGCAGCCACCACGATCGCATCGCCTCGAATTCCTCTCTCTCTATCTCTCTTTCTACGTTTCGCTTTTCTTCTTCTCCTGTTAGGTTTTTTCCAATTTTTGGTTGAGGGAGGGAGATTTCCAGAATAATGAGAGGTTTAATTGTGGTTTCAAATTGGCAGTGAGTGGTTATATATACAATTTGTTTTTCGGGGTGGGTAAATAATAGTGTGGCGTGGCGTTAGTATGCTTTGTATATATATACAGAAGGAGAAGACGAGGAGAGTGTGAAAACAGAGAAGTCCCCCCACCCACCCCCATAAGACAGACGTACCCCTTCTTCCCAAGCCTCTTTTGTCCTTCCTTGCCTTCTGGCCTACCCATTTTCCTTTTTCTTTTTCATTTTTTTTATTCAGTGTTTGTTTTGGATAAAAATGTGCCGCCTAACATTATGGGTAAATTCAACGTAGTAGTGGTCCGACCAACTATATTGAATAGGCTCAGTCAAAAACTCTTATGTGCAGAAAATGAAGAGTAGCTGAAATGAGTATGTTAAGATAGATGATTGGTTGTGCCTGGAGGGATAAAATTAGGAATAAATTATTCGGGACAAAGTAAGAGTGGTCTCTATTGAGTACAAGATACATAAGTCGAGGTTGAGATGGTTTGAATATGTTAAGAGGAGAAACATTGATACTCATGTTACGAGATGTGAGAGGCTAGCCATGAGGGGTTTGAGAAGAGGTCGAGGTAGGTCAAAAAAGTGTTGAGGAGAGGTGATTAAGCGGGGTATGGCGTTGCTCCACCTTACTGAGGACATGACCCTTTATAGTAAGGTGGAGGTCGAGGATTAGTAACACTCGTGTCTCTTCATATTCTTAGATTTATATTACGTCATGTTATTTAGTTCACTTCAGTTATCGTCTTTACCTGTTGTTGTTATTTGGTACCGCCTATTCTTCCTTCTTTCTCTTCTCTCTTTATTTTCCTGCTTTTTCCCCTTTTCTGCTCCCTCTTCTTCTTCTCCCTCTTTTTCTTGTTCTTCCTCTTCTCATCTTCTCTGAGCCGAGAATATATTGGAGTTAACCTCTTTATTTTTACTAGATAGAGATAAAATTTGCGTACAAACTATCCTCCTCAGATTTCACTTGTGAAAATGTTATGAGTTTTTTTGTGGTTGTTTTTGTGTTTGTTTTGGATATTAAATTGACTTTATACCTAAAGTTTGAACTCCAACCTATGGTTAAGGGTAGAGGACTATATGGCCTCTTTTTTTTCATTTTTCTTTTTTTGCATAGTTAATCCAAAATTAAGAAAGATCAAACTGAAGATGATTAGAAATGTGCTCTGGTTCCTTTTATTATTGGGCTATCTTTATGAAAATCCACGTCTTTCTTTTTTATATTTATCATTTGTGTTTCATAGCATAATTTTAGTAACCTCTTTGATTATTGGAATACTCCTTTATTAACTATCTTCCTGTTTTTGATATTCGCATTTTCGTGTAGTGTACTATTTTAGTTAGCAGTTAGCACCAACTTAGCAAAGTCTATTTTGGTATAGATATTGAAATAAATCATTTAACAGTATTTGAATATTTTTTAGAATTTTAGTTACATGAATAAAATGCTTATAGTATCAAAGAGTTCATGTTCGAAAGTATTGAAATAAAATAGCGACATTAGCACGGAGTGATTCGTAAATGCTTTATCTTAATATAATTTGAATAAAACAAAGTAACTGAGTTCAATACGTAGGTATTACTAACCAATTAATATTTTCCCTTTTCCAGGAACATTAATGTGATTTCCTCCGAGCTCTCAAATTTAAATTAATTATGGGTATTACTGATTTACTTGTGAAACTCTTAAATTAACTATGGGTATTACTGATTTACTTGTGAAACTCCACAGGGTCTTTCTATTCAGGTGTAGGTAGTTTGTATCTTCACATACATGTCTATTTCATTGAACGTCTCTCCAAGACAAGGCTAAATTGTTACGCCTTTTGTGTGGGTTGGAACTTACCCGACAAGGAATTTCACTACCATAGGACCTTTAGAGTTACGATATCATCATGTCACCAAATTCCTTGATCTGCCCCATGCTACTCGGATCAAAGCATAAGCTAGTGATGCTTTCGGCTACTGGACTTTCACCATCTAGGGTGCAACATTCGGGCAGCTTCGCCTAGCAGCACAACACTTGTATTGCTCTCCCACAATCCCGTTTTAAGGCTTATTAAGTTGCTCCCATTTCGCTCACAGCTACTACGGGAATCGCTTTTGTTTTTTTTCCTTCGCACAACTTGGGAAGGAAATGATCTTCACATAGAAATGAAAGAATCTGGAGTGTCTAATGAAAAACATATTGCAGAATCAAAAAATAGTCCTAGTTTACAATCAAACATATCAATCGTCAAGAGCTCGTATGAGAGTTGGTTTGACTGCCCGAACTATGGCGGATCTCAAATCAATGATGGGGTCTATTTTGATGCCTCCTAAATATGCGTCCAAATTGGACCGACTCTTTGTCAGGCTATAGTTCCTCAAAGTTATGGACCCACTCTCTACTACTTAACAAAGTTTCTATGCTAGGTGTGGCCTTCTCAAACAAAGTCAAAATATACATTTGTGACAATCTCATTCAGTGATTTATCTCGTGTACTATCTCGACCCTTGATTGGTCCTAGTCCTATATACAGAAAGAATTTCACGGATAGTCGTCATTGAGAAACATTTCTCACTATCTGAAGTGAGCACAACTTGAATCAGTAAGCTGTACAAGTTATTGATCCAAATAGGAGTCTTATATCAGTATATAGAAACATTATATGTATGATGCAATAAAATATGCACAAGGAGTATTAAGTATTAACCTCACACTTGAGCCTACAGACAAACAAACAACTCATGAGAACACAAATACAGAGGAATAGTGAAGGAAATTTGAGACAAAAATTCCTTCGTTAGAGTCAACGTAAGAGATCTGCCAGAGACAAAGAAAATATGTAAGCTAATCCCTACGTATCCTCACTTATTCATCACTTTTAACTGTTCAGTAGTAGCAGCCAACCTTTAAGAGTCCTTTGTGACAAGAACTGCTATCAAGACAACTGGTGGATACACCCCATTGGATTTTCCACTTATCAGTAGCCGAGCAATCCCATTCTGCAAATCTCATTTTACCAACACGAAGTCATATTTGTTTATATAAGCTCTATCATTCTGAAATATTCTGCATTGACATTAAAAACATTGTCCTATACTCTGATTTACAGAGCAGAACATTGATAATACAGAAAAGAATATAACAATTTAATTGCAACAACAGCCTTGTATATATATAAAAGAATTTCATCAAGAAGTGCTAAAATTCAAAATGTCTGCAACATACTGTAGAATGTCAACTGCCAGCATCTTTTGATATCTGTCCAGCCCTTTTCGTGCAGAACAAGGTACAAACTCTCTACACCATTGAAGTATACTGTTTTTGTATCTTATTCTCAAATTTCACAAAATCCTCCAAATACAAAAGTAGATGCAACACTCAAAAAGGTCGCATCCACAGGTACGCTCCCTAGTCAAAAATCACTGTGTTTCACTTTGGCTTCACATAAAGCAAAAACTGTGAGCCAGTATGTCAGATAATGCATAATTTGAAAAGCACTTCAATCCCCCAATAAGAGCATAAAAGAACTTGAAAGCTTGCCATCATTTACATGCAAAAAATCAAGATAAGTTGCAACGCTGCTCTTCACATACATCTAGTTATTGGAATTTGTTGACGGTATTAAAGGTATAGATTGAGTGGGTTGAGACTCATCTGAGCTTTCTGGGGAAGCTGCCTTTTTTAGCTTGTGATTATTATATGCAGCTACACCTGCAATAGCTGCAAAAAACACCACAACTTTATGTGTTAATATATGCTCCAGCTCTTGAAGTAGTACCATTAATTATTTCTCAACATACATGAAGACACAGAAGGCAGAAGCTCAGAGTCATTCCAACATAGGCAACTAGTACGAGGAATAAGCAAAAAACTTCTGAATCAGCTTGAAGATCACAACAGCGTTACACCTATCACTCTCCTAGTTACTTAAAAATGTTACTACTGACATCCATAACCATCAGTTTTCATCTGTCTCCAAAGAAGCACTACTAGAAGTTGCGATTATATTAGTTCAATCTAATGAAAATTTGGAAAAACAAAACCATTTGCTCAAGGTCAAAGAACCCATAGGAATATACCATAGTAGATAGTGCAGTCCATTCTCAAAAGCTTTATAGTATGAACAAACTGACAGAGATATATCAGAAGGATTAAGCAGCTACCAGGCACTAAGATGAAGCAAAGCAACAAGGATATATGAATACTCTGCATGAGAGCACATGTAGCAAGGATGAAGATTTAATGCATGCTTTTTTCTTTCTTTATAGAGGAAAGATTCCCGGTCTGGGAGAAGCCCCTTTTCACATACTGTTCCTCCTCACTAGAAAGAGCAACAGCAATCTCTGGAACCCAAACAAAAATGCATTTACTGATCTCATCTTTTAAATTTTTTTTGACTTGCAGAAGAATATGTAGAGCTCGGGAAGCACAGGAGATTACTAAACATGGCTATAATGCACTTAAATAGTTAAAGTAATATGTTCTTGGTGAACCACTCAAGGGGATTAGGAAAGGAATTTTGACAAAAAGTTTAGAAAATTTACCAATAGCATAACCAAAAAGATTAATCAGTGTCAATTTTGTATCCGCAAAAAGTAGGGCAGAGAGCAGCACAACGACCCAATCTTTGACAACTCCAGCAACACGAATTGTCAGGGCACTTGTATGTTGAATCACCAGAAAAACAGACAGATTCAGAGCAAAGGTACAGAGAGAATTTAGGGTTAGAATAAGAGGATGGAAGCTCCATGTCCTCTGTTCGTCCATCTTTGGTTTCTCCAAAAAGATCCATGGAATTAACAAACAAAGAGCGCTGCATTTTTGTCAAGAAGGTTCAATAAAAATGAGTATTAATCGCATCGAAACAGAAAAAGATAATGTTGATACATTAAGCTTTTAGACATAAAACTGCATGCCTGCATGGGCTGACATAGTACATCACAGATATGGGGTTGAGCTTCAGGCCCTTCCGTTTCACCAAAATCTCCATAAATATAAGCCTCAAAGCTTCTCCAACTACACCTCCCATTTGATAGACAACACCTACCCAGTTAATATTTATTTCCCCATAAGAAGCCACAAGTACACCAAAACTGATTACTGACATTATGAGAAGCATTCTGCAGCTCATTACTTCGAGTCCAGCTGCAACCCCCAGAATGAAAACTGCTACAGGCACTGCAAAACAAACCAAAAGTGAGGATGATGCCCTTGGCACAAATGAACAAAGGAAAACAGAGTACGGAAACAGGTGGTCAACTAGCCCAGCCTCTAAAGCTATCCATCAAGCATGAAGAATCCCATTGAGAGCTATTCCTATGAGCTTATTTCTATTGTAAAGCTGTATTTTGCATATATCATCTATGGTGAACGGCACATGAAACACCTGGAAAGCAGTATACTTACTGATTGCTTTCAGCATCTGAGCAAATGAAACTGAAATATAGAGATAAGCAGTGTTCCCAAGCCAAAGTGTCATAGCGAACATTGCACCAATTGGTATGACCGAACTCATGTATCTGCATATTAAAACCACAACAGCCTTATTGAATGATTTATAGTATAATTGAAAAACAAATCTGACAAAAGAGAACCACAGAAAAAGAATAAGAAAAACAATATGATTGTTTAATATGGATGAATTAGAATGCCGATAAAAAGCTATGCCCGGAACAAGAGATTCTTCAACTTTTAGGTTAACTTCACACAAATAGCAAGCAAGAAAGTTCAATGTTAAACTTTAGTTTCTCCTGTTAATTGGTAAAAACCATTGGTAACTACATTAGCATAACTCTGTTTTCTACTAATTTGATTTAACTCATTTTTGTCACATTTATAATATCAGAATTTAAATACGCATTAACTATGTAATACGTAATCATCTAATGGAGAACATGTGGAGGCTACAAACTGCTTTTCATTTTTCTAAAGAAATGATGAAATAGAATAGTTTCTTTTTGAGAAGAAAAAAAGGTGGTTTATTGTGTAATTTTCTTATGTTATAAGTACATGGTCTAATCTTTCAAACAAAGTGAAAATCGGTGTCACATCCAAAAAGCATATCTGGACCTGTAATATGGGAACAAAGGACTAAATGAGCCTAGGTAAAAAAAATAGAGCTAAACTAGAAAAGTCGGCAAAAGAAATAAAGGCCTTGGATAGAAGCCAACCATCTGTAAGACAAATATTTGACATGAAATTCTTTCACTTGAATACTCACATATCTAGAGTCATCCCTTCCTCAACTTTCATTATCTGCATGAAATTACCTAAATTAGCACTATAGGTTGGCATACAAGAAATCATTACAAAACTAAAGGTGAATACTCCTTACCTTCAGAACCTTAGTAAGCACAAAACACAGAATTGAGGAGAAGACCATGTGAAGTAGAGTCAATCCAAGAGGATAAGGAAAGTTTATATCTTTTGAAGACAAAACCCACTGCAACACACATCATTATATTGCAGGTCAGATAAAGGAGCTACAATAAGTCACACATGTGAACTAGTCTTAAAAGCAGCAATTTAATTGACTTTAAAGGGACCTCAATAAGATGCTTATCTAGTGAAGATGATAGTGATGAACAGAACTGCATTAAAATTATCCTAGAAGATGAGAATCTTTTCACTTCATTAACTTCTTCAAATTGGTAAAAAGGACTTTTGACCGATTGAAACTAGTTCTACTACTACTTTTCGCTTCGTTTTCCTACTATCTTGTTGTTGTTAATGCTTGGTGATAATGCTTTTCTTTTCGTCTCTCTTGAGCCAAGGGTCCGATCAACAACCTCTCTACCTTCAAGCTAGGGGTAAGGTCTGCGTACACATTACCCTCCTCGACCCCACTTGTGTAATTACATTGGGTTTTTTGTTGTTGTTGTTGTTGTTGTTGTTGTTGTTGTTACTTATTGAAACGATAATGCAGCCTTAAGTTGAGGGTTAAAGGAGAAAAATGTTTTAATACCGTTGGACCAAATAAATCAATGAATTCTATGATACTGGTATACTACTACTTCCATCCAAGGAAAGGTAATAAAAGTTCAATATCATTGAACTCCACATTTATTGTTATCATATGTCTATAAATAAATTTATTCGCTTAATTATTTGATCTTTTAGCTTATCCTCTGTACCAACTCAATAAAGATAGAGTTAAGGATAGGCCTAAGTGCATTTGGATTTTGACCTGTGAACATTCACAATTCACACTACCCTTAGGGTGTAATTTCACACCCTGCAATAACGTCAAACTTCCAGTACATGTAACATTACTCATGGTGAGAACCATGTTTCTCTCACCGTTAAAAGTGGATCCAAAATTTTAAGTCATGAAGTACCACTAAACCAATACTCTCTTGGAACTATGGGTGCGAAATTAGTATAAATACATTTATTTATTTTTGAATATTTTGAACTATATATATAGAGAGAGAGGTCCGAATTGAAGGCAGTGGGTAAAGTCACCCGTAGATCCATGACACAAAGCATTACTCCAGTATCAAATAATAGGCACAAGACAAATGCACATTAATTTAGAGGCAAATTTATTTACGTGCTTAATTAACGAGGTAGAAACTGAAAAGAAGCAACCTTGTTGAAGAAGATCTGGCCACTAGAGAGTGCAATATAGAGGAGAAGATATGAATATGTTACAATATCTTCGCTCAACCATTTTCTCTGCGGATCCGCCATTTCCTGCACCCCTCACACTCGGCTTGAATTCACAGTGGGACTTTGATATTTGAAAAGAAGTTAAGTGTGAAATGGTGGAGTGGAATGGTTAAAAAGTGTGACGAGAAAGAATACGGAAAGAGAGTTCGGACTTTTAACGCGCCTGACTTGGTGGATTGGTTGCTTCTTTTTCCAGTTCTTGTGTACCGACTGCCCCATTCTTCTTTACTTTCCTTCTATTGCATTTTTCCATTTCCCTATAAGGACTCCTTTTTGTTTGACGGAAAATTACTTAGAGCCCTTTTGTACATAATAATTTTTTTATTTTTTTTCGAAATCAGTTTTTGATTATAAAAATTTTAATTTTTACGTAAAAATAAATTTTAGAACTTTTTAAAAATTTTAATAACTCCAAAAAATTATTTTTTAAAATTTTCCTTAGATCACTCACAAAACTTAAAAAATAACCTAAAATTATATTCATGTCCATATACAACTCTAATTTTCAAATATCATTTTCACTTCAAATCTTTTTTCACTTTTCTCGGAATTTACAATTCTTATGTCCAAACGACCACTTAGTTTAAAATTTATGCACTAAACAATGTACAAAGAGATTATACAATAAAATCACTTATTATGTAAATAAAGATTGTAATATTAATCCGATAAAAATAGTAACTAACCTACTATCATATTTGACTATAGTATACAAAATTGTTTAGACCATTATGTGGTCCTTTCTCGTTTGGCTCTGAGACAAGCTATGCAGCAATTAGCTTCTCCTTTGATTTAGAGACAAGTTATGTAGGGATTACTATTGCAGAGATTAATAACATAAAATTGTATAACGAATGAATTGATTAAAATTGTATGTGTTGATTAACAATGTAAGGGTTATAGTTATATCAGAACACTTACTTTAATGACAATTCCGTCTTTAAATAATATACATATTCTTATTTTACACATCAATTCTCGTATAACTTACGTTGTTATTGTTATCGCTTCTGTGTTAAAACTCAGAAAATCAGATGAACTGTTAGAAGAAACAGAAAATATATATAAACGATAAATAATATTCCGAGTCCACAATTTCCTTGTGTTTCCTTAAGGAATTTTAACCCCCTCACAAGTTGCCAAGGTAATGGATTAAATCCTCCCAGGATGAAACGGAATAACCTTCCTGCAACAGTGGCAATACCAACTGCAGGATACCAACAAACTCAAAGAACGGAGCAAGATCACACT
>ML398278.1:26318-37968 GCA_005239525.1 Nicotiana knightiana | reverse complement strand
AGCCGAGCGAGCGACGACGACGGCGCGAGGATACATCCTCTTCAACTCCTTTTAAGAGCTCTAAGAAGTGATCCTTTATTTATACACATAAGTGTAGTTGTCTTTCACCAATGTGGTACAAAGTTCATGACAAAAGCTCACTTGATTCAAATTTTCATTTCCCTCCATTTTATTTCCCACCATTTCCCAATTCACACTCTTAGACTTTTAAGCCCAATGCTTAAAGTCTTTAAGCCCAATGCTTAAAGTCCAACAATCCCCCACATGAATGGGAATGGCTGTAACAAGAATGATCNTTCCTGCAACAGTGGCAATACCAACTGCAGGATACCAACAAACTCAAAGAACGGAGCAAGATCACACTTACGAATTTGAGAGAGAGAGAGACTGCGAAGTAGAATGCAGTATTCAGAATGGAATTCGTGATTTTCAGTGTCTGGAAAATTAAGCCATGCCTCAGAATTTATAGGCAACTATTGGAAGAGGTGTGATGTCTGTTCAGGAACAAAAGTGTATGTTCAGGAAGGAAAACAAGCAAAGGCAGTGTTTTTGTATTTTAGTTAATTCCGTTANAGCCGAGCGAGCGACGACGACGGCGCGAGGATACATCCTCTTCAACTCCTTTTAAGAGCTCTAAGAAGTGATCCTTTATTTATACACACAAGTGTAGTTGTCTTTCATCAATGTGGTACAAAGTTTATGACAAAAGCTCACTTGATTCATATTTTTCATTTCCCTCCATTTTATTTCCCACCATTTCCCAATTCACACTCTTAGACTTTTAAGCACAATGCTTAAAGTCTTTAAGCCCAATGCTTAAAGTCCAACAGTTACTAATGTATAAGATGATGGCAAAATTGCAGCCAGACGATCTATAAGTCATGCTAAATTTAACGAGGAGATTAATTCTCCTTATGTCAACCATCCAAATAAGGTACTAGATATGATGAATTTCGTAAGGGGATTAATCTCTATTTCAAGCAAAACAAAAATGATCTCTTAGTGAATATAACTAAGGCATCGTTTGTTTTTTTAAGATTAAAATATTTGAATCTGAATATTAAGATTAAGATATTTAAATCTGAATATTAAGATATGTATTAAAATATGAATACTAAATGATTAAGACTGTTTGATTTTAATATTTGAATATATAAAATTTATCTTTATTTGAAAATTAATAAACATAAAATTCAAATGAAATACCAATTAATCTAAACATCCTATCAATAAAATATACATTTTTTTTTAAAATATAATAGTTGTTGGTGGTGATGACTTATGGTGGGGCTTGTGAATGTTGACTAGATGCGGTGGTTGGTGGTAGGTTTGGTTGATGGTGGTGGTTCAGGGTAGTAGCTAGTGGTGATTAGTAGTGATGACGACTATGATTGAGGATGTTGGTGGTGAGTGGTGATAGTTAATAATGGCGGGTGGTGGTGATAGTTGTGATTGAGGAAGGTGGTGGTAGTTTATAATGATGGGTAGTGCCAATTGTGATTATTGATGGTGATGGGGCGGTTAGTGGTGATAGTTGAGGTGGATGAGTGTTTGTGGTTGAGAATGATAGTGGTTGGAGTCGATGGTAAGTGGTGGTAGTCGATTATGGTGGCGGCTATGATTAAGGATGATGGTGGTTGAGTATGGTGGTGGCGGCGGCGACATGATGGTAGTTCATAACGGTAGGCGGTGGTGACAATTAATAATGAATATGGATGATATCATCTTAATAAAATTAAGTCTCTGTTATGGATCGTAATCATACAAATATATTCAGACTCATTAAGTGATTGTGAAGTTAAAAAAAAACAAACACGCTTAATGATTAAAATCTTAATAATTAAGATTCAGATTTTAAAATAAACGTACTTAATATCTGAGATCATAAAGATTCAAACTTCCATTAAGTGCAAATAAATAAGGCTTAAAACCATTATTATATAACCAGCTTTAAATTACTCCTTCAATTCCATTTTATGTGGATATTTTCTTCTTTAATATATCCTAAAAAGTAACTTTTTGAAAAACAAATATTTGACCTTAACATTCATAATATACCTTTAGTGACATGACATTAAGGCCTACTTGATATAAAACTCCGCTCATCTATAAGGAGAGTGAAAATGAAGAAAAAAATAACACGTGGGACTCAACCACCGCTAGTAAAATGATCATTTTAATACTTTATATATTGACTTATGTGTCAAAAGCCTTGGGTAAATTTTGATGTCCTTTCAAACACAAATCATATAAAATGAGGAGGAGGAAGTAGTATTATTTGTGTTGATTGGGTTAAATGGTCCATTAGGTAACAAATGGATCGTTCTCCATCTTTAACGACACGTGCTACTGATGTGGCATCTTATGAGGTAATTATTTAGCGATCATTTGATTTAGAAACAGGCTATGCAAGGTTAAAACTACACCGCTCATGCATAGTATTATCAGGTGCATTCATATTAAAGGGTGAGTTATGTGTTTTGTACCCTTTTCATCAATGTGGCGCTCATTCATAGATGAGGGCAAGATATGCATCTTAGGCCAACTATAACCTTCACCCCAATTTTTGTCATCATAACGGGGATTTACTTATTTTGGGGATAACTTTTCCTATTTTCCCCCCCAAAAAAGAATATTCTTTTTATATTCTTCTCTCTTCTATATTATATTATTATCTTTTATTTTAATTTTTATTTTTTAAATTCTATTAAACAAATTCCATCTTTTATTTTCATTAATTTGTAATTTCCATTGAAATAATTTTATAAAATTTTAAATAATATAATTTGTACGCAATTATTATAGATTAACTAATACTTCAAATAAAAGTGAAATCATTGTGATACAATGAAGGATTTTGAGAAGTTTAACGATGGCGATTTTGGAAGGAAAAAACCAAGAAAGCAAGGGCATGCTAATATATCATCGGACTCTGAGAATCCTACCCTTGATTCACCCTATTTATCATCTCCTAACTAATCATCATTTTTACTAAATTAAAATGAGGATGCTGCAGGTGATTCCACATCATCACAACAGCCTAGTGGGGTGAAGAAAGCAAAAATGAAGAGAAAAATTGAAGAATGTTATAAACAATAAAAGACGAAGAACAATATTGTAGAGAAAGAGAGAGAAAATTCTTATTGAATTTTGGGATGATTTACAATGAGCTAAGACCCCTCTATTTATAGGGGGAAAATGACTTAGCCACAAAGTAGAACTCTCTAAAAGATAGACATTCACTTTAAATAGAGTTCTATTTATAACACTCCCCCTTGAATGTCTATTCAACAAATAATGTGCCTCGTTAAAACCTTAACTAAAATAAAATCCAATGGGAAAAAAAATTCTAGAAAAGGGAAAAGAGTACACATGTTTAGAAATACGCTTTTTGGTTGCCTCGTTAAAAACCTTGCAAGGAAAACCCAGTGGGACAAAACCTTTTAAGGGAAAAAGAGTGCAACGCGCATTAACTCCCCCTGATGAGAGCATCAATTCACATCCTTGAGCCTTTGCATCCCGATCTTGTACACTAACTTCTTGAAGGTTGACGTCGGTAGAGATTTTGTGAACAAATCAGCCATATTATCACTTGAACGAATTTGTTGCACATTGATATCACCATTCTTTTGAAGATCATGTGTGAAAAATAATTTTGGTGAAATGTATTTTGTCCTATCTCCTTTTATGAATACTCCCTTCAATTGTGCTATGCATGCTGCATTGTCTTCATACAAAATCGTAGGTAGTTTGTCACACTTCAAACACATTTGTTTTGAATAAGATGTATTATGGACCTCAACCACACACATTCTTGACTTGCTTCATGAATAGCAATTATCTCTGCATGATTAGATGAAGTAGCCACGATCGATTGCTTAGTCGATCGCCAAGATATGGCAGTGCCTCCACAGGTAAACACATAATCTGTTTGAGATCGGGCCTTATGTGGATCAGATAAATACCCAGCATCGGCATAACCAACAAGATCAGGACTGCAATTATTGCCATAAAATAAGCCCATATCAGTAGTTCCTTTTAGATACCGCAATATGTGTTTGATTCCATTCCAATGTCTCCTTGTAGGAGCAGAGCTATATCTTGCTAAGACATTAACTGAAAAAGTTATGTCAAGCTTTGTAGTGTTGGCAAGATACATTAGTGCACCAATTGCATTAAGATATGGTACTTCAGGACCAAGTAGCTCTTCATTCTCTTCTCGAGGTCGGAATGGATCCTTATTCACATCAAGTGATCGAACAACCATCAGAGTACTTAATGGATGTGCTCCATCCATGTAAAACCGTTTCAGTACCTTTTCTATGTAGGTAGATTGATGCATAAAAATCCCGTTTTCCAAATGTTTAATTTGCAAACCAAGACATAATTTTGTCTTTCCGAGATCTTTCATCTCGAATTCTTTCTTTAAATAATCAATTGCCTTTTGGAGTTCTATAGGAGTTCCAATAAGGTTTATGTCATCAACATATACGGCAAGTACAACAAATTCCGATGTTGTTTTCTTTATAAAAACACATGGACAAATGGCATCATTTATATAACATTCCTTTAATAAGTACTCACTAAGACGATTATACCACATACGTCCTGATTGCTTTAGACCATACAAAGATCTTTGCAATTTGATTGAAAATATTTCCCGGGACTTTGAATTATGTGTGTTAGGCATTTTGAATCCCTCGGGAATTTTCATGTATATCTCATTATCAAGTGAGCCATAAAGGTAGGCGGTAACCACATCCATTAAATGCATGTCAAGCTTTTCATGGACAGCAAAACTAATGAGATAACGGAACGTTATAGCATCCATGACGGGTGAATATGTCTCTTCATAATCGACACCAGGCCTTTGTGAAAATCCTTGTGCAACAAGGCGTGCCTTATATCTTTGTACCTCATTTTTATCACTCCTCTTGCGTACAAAGACCCATTTATATCCAACAGGCTTAACACCATTAGATGTTTGGACTACAGGCCCAAAAACTTCACGTTTCGCAAGTGAATTCAGCTCTGATTGGATTGCTTCTTGCCATTTTGGCCAATCATGTCTTTGTCGACATTCTCCAACAGATTGAGGTTCAAGATCCTCATTATCTTGCATAATGCTAGATGCAACATTATATGCAAAGACATAATCCACCACTATATCGACTCGATTCAAATTTGTCTCAATATCGATTGGATTTATTGATAGTTCCTTATTATCTTGAGTCTTGGGCTCAGTGGTTTCTTCATGAATCTCAGAATTTATTAAATCGTGGATTTCTTCATGAGATTCTTTTGTAGTGTCATTTTGATCATTTATTTTCCTTTTTCTAGGAATTCGATCCTTAGAACCCAATGGTCTACCACATTTTAGGCGTGCTTTTGACTCATTAGCTATGACACTAGAAGATTGTCCAATAGGGACATCAATACAGATTGGAACATTCTCATCAGGGATATGTGAATTTGTTATCCTTTCCAAATCCGTAAATTTATCTGGCATTTGATTTCACCAATTTCTCCCCCTAATTTTGGGAAAAGCATCTCATCAAATCGACAGTCTGCAAATCGAGCAGTGAATAAATCCCTCGTTAATGTTTCAAGATAGCAAATAATGGAGGGCGATTCAAACCCAACATATATTCCTAACCTTCTTTGGGGACCCATTTTGGTGCGATATGGCGGTGCTACAGGCACATATACTACGCATCCAAAAAATCTTAAATGGGATATATTAGGTTCATGACCCAAAATTAATTGCAACGGGGAATATTTATGATAATTTATCGGTCTGAGACGAACTAGCATTGCTACATGTAAAATGACGTGACCACAAACAGAAGTGGGTAACCTCGTTTTCATGAGTAACGGTATTGCTATCAATTGCAGACGTTTAATTAAAGACTCAGCAAGGCCATTTTGAGTGTGAACATGAGCTACAGGATGTTCCACTTTTATCCCAATTGATAAGCAATAATCATTAAATGCTTGGGATGAAAACTCAGCAGCATTATCAAGTCTAATAGACTTAATTGGATTATCGGGGAATTGTGCCCGTAATCGAATTATTTGTGCTATTAATTTTGCAAACGCGAGGTTGCGAGATGACAACAGGCACACATGAGACCATATAGAGGATGCATCTATTGAGACCATAAAATATCTGAACGACCCACTAGGGGGTGAATAGGTCACAAATGTCCCCTTGTATACGTTCCAAAAACGCAGGGGACTCAAAATCTCAACCTTTGTTGGTGATGGACTTATAATTAACTTGCCTTGATAACAAGAAGTGCAAGAAAATTCATTATTTAAAAGAATCTTTAAATTCTTTAATGGATGCCCATTTGAGTTTTCTATAATTCGTCTCAACATAATTGATCCAGGGTGTCCCAATCGATCATGCCAAAGTGCAAAAGTATTGGAATCAGTAACCTTATGGTTTACAATAGAATGTGCTTCAATTGCACTAATTCTTGTCCAATACAGGCCACAAGATAAAGATGGGAACTTCTCAATAACCCTCTTTTGGCCAGAGACATTCTTGGTAATGATGAGATATTCAAGATTATTCTCATCTATTGTCTCAATATGATATCCATTTCGGCGGATATCTTTAAAACTCAACAAGTTCCTTTTGGACTTGGAGGAGAACATTGCATTCTCTATGATAAGTATTGTTCCCTTAGGCAGAGTTATAGTAGCTCTTCCAGAGCCTTCAATTAATTTACTACTACCAGAAATTATAGTAACATCCGCCTTAAACATACTTAAATGAGAGAAATATTTCTTCTCTTTGAATATTGTATGTGTTGTACATGAATCAACTAAACAAATATTTTACAATTAAACTTTGATCAATATTTGCTTCCCATGGTTTGACATACAAAAGAAATATACGAATAAATATTAGTATTTTACTGTAGCTAATATATTGATAAACTCAATGTAAATCGTAATACTATCATCACAAGGGCTGTGCACCAAACGAGTACTGTTAGAACGAGAGAAAAAATAGTGTACTATTGAAAGATCGTGAAGAGATTTGTACTATTAATACTTACGGAAAAAAATATAAATAGAAGTTCTAACGAGATTACTGTAGCTAATAACTTAACTAGCAGATATCAGCTTTGTTTGTTTTTATTCAAAGAGGCCTATCGTGACTGCAACTCTTGAAAGGTTAATAACTAAAATAGTGATAACTAGTGCACTGTTGTGTAAAACTGACAAGAAGCACGTCATTAAAAGTTCAAAAAATTTTGTGTAAAATTTACAGTATAACTACATTATGATATAATAGCATATTAGTGTATTATGTAATATATGATTCTAAAAAATTATTAGGTGGTGAATAAATAGCATGACTCTAGAGCTGTATTTAATAAAACGAACTAATACTATTTTTCTAAAACAAATAAAACTAATGACTACTACTCATGTAAAGAATAATGATTACATGATGTTTATTCATTAACTACTATAAATAGGCAAAAATAAAAATTAAACTACTCAATCATCTTTAACCACGGATCCATCACCGATCAAGTGGTCTATTTTTCCATCAGGGTGCTCAAAGAAGTCTGCTACATCCAAGTGGGTGATGTCAAATTCATTGTCATAGACAAGATTAGCTTCAGGGCCTTTATTCTTTAGAGATGCTTGATAAAGCTCAACCAAATATCTTGGTACACGACAAATATTTGCCCAATGGCCTTTTCCACCGCAACGATAACATTCAGTCTCTGAACCATTTGCCTTTGGCTTCTCATATTCTCCTTTTCACTTTTGATGGTTATTTTTCTTTGGGGGGTGATTAACACCAGGAAAATTTCTTCCTTGTCCACGGCCACGACCACGACCATTAATAGGACCACGACCTTTCTCACGTTTGGCATAATGGGAATACACTTCATTCACTTCAGGCAATGGTGTAAACCCAGTGAGTTGATTTTCGTGATTTCTCATGAGCAAGTCATTATTTCGCTCAGCCACAAGGAGAAGAGAAATCAACTCTGAGTACTTCTTGAAACCTTTCTCTCGGTATTGTTGTTGCAAGACCATATTGGAAGCATGAAACGTTGTAAACATTTTTTCAAGCATATCATAATCAGTGATAATATCTCCATAGAGTTTCAATTTAGAAGTAATTCTGAACATCACAGAATTATATTCAGAAACAGACTTAAAGTCTTGGAGCCTCAGATGAGCCCAATCATATCGTGCTTGTGGAAGAGTTACCAACTTTAAGTTGTCATATCTTTCCTTTAAGCCATTCCACAAAACAAGTGGATTTTTGACTGTGAGATATTCTATTTTCAACCCTTCATCAAGGTGATGGACCAAGAAAATCAAGGCCTTAGCACAGTCTTGGGTAGATGCTTTATTTTTATCTTTAATGGCGTCTCCAAGACCCATTGCATCTAAATGAATTTCAGCATCCAACACCCATGTCATATAGTTCTTGCCCGAAATTTCAAGGGCAACGAACTTTCTTTTCATAATGTCAGTCATAATTAAAAGAAAAGGAGAGGAGAAAATTTATACCTTAATCTTCTCAAAGAGCTTCTTGAGACGGTAGAGTCTCGTGCTGATAACGTGTTATAAACAATAAAAGACAAAGAACAATATTGTAGAGAAAGAGAGAGAGGAAATTCTTATTGAATTTTGGGATGATTTACAATGAGCTAAGACCCCTCTATTTATAGGGGAAAAATGACTTAGCCACAAAGTAGAACTCTCTAAAAGATAGACATTCACTCTAAATAGAGTTCTATTTATAACAAAGAAGATTATATGAAGACAATCCAACCAGAAAATAATCGGATGGTAGAGGCGATGAATAATGCAACCGAGGCAAAAAAAGAAGTTATGGCTGTTGAAAAAGAAAAACTATGATTAAAAGAAATGAAAGAAGAAAATAAAGTTTTAACGATGGATGTGGATTCTATTGTCGATCCGGCTTGTCGTGAATTTATGCGACAAGAACAAAAATGAATAATTTATAAAAGAAGTCAACGATATCAACACTCACAACCACAACAATCCTCGATGTCATTCACTCAATACTACAATGATTTTGGTGTACCTGGAGACGACGTACCTCCCTACTAAGTTATTATGCTATTTATCATTGTTTAAATTTTTATGTATTTTAATTTAATGTATTTTCAATTTTCATGTATTTCCATTTTTAATGTATTTTCATTTAATGTATTTTCAATTTTAGCAACATCTAATATTTCATATTTGCATCATTTATTTTTTGAGATGATTATATGTTTTTTGTACAATTATACTTATAATAAAATTAACTTACAATCTTACATAAAAATAATAAATGCACGAAAATTAATTTATCAAAATTATACGCCAAAGTTAAGATGTAAATTAATATTATAAAGATATTACATAAACATAATTAGGTATATTTAAAGAGATAAATTAAAAGAGTTAAATAATAAAATAATAATAAAATATAGGTGAATAGTAATGGGGGAGATGAATAGTGTAACCCCATATTTGAGGGAACACTATTCATCCCCCATTATGAGGGTAAAAATGGGGGTGGGTTGGAGCTTGTTTACCCCAATTTTT
The DNA here is from genome assembly GCA_005239525.1 of Nicotiana knightiana. NCBI lineage: Eukaryota > Viridiplantae > Streptophyta > Magnoliopsida > Solanales > Solanaceae > Nicotiana > Nicotiana knightiana. The sequence goes on along the minus strand of ML398278.1, from coordinate 28,365 downwards.
TTCCCCATTATGGAAAAATGGGGTAAGGTTGGAGATGACCTTAGAGTCATCTAGCGGGAGGCCTCATAACAAATATTGTAATTTAGTGCAAACAACAAGGGATAATATGAGGTGATCAATGATTGTGCTATCCCAGCGACCGAAGAACTCATAGTATTTTTTGTCCAAGAGGATTGTGCCATCCCATAGATCACACATGTTAGAGGAATGACGCACGAACAAGACACGAGGCATGGGCAGTGATTTAAACCTAGGGTCCATCAAATTGTATAGAGAATCTGGTTCTCTATCAGTTCTCACATAACACACACAATTAGAGATAAGTAAATGACACAAAAGAGTTTTACGTAGAAAAATCCAAGCTCACGGGATTAAAAATCACGACCCACACTCGTAGGATTTCAACTTCACTACTGAGCAACTACAAACTATTGTAACCTAGGAATTAAACTCTTAATCTCTCATTCACTTGTAATAACTCTATTACAAGCCTCTGTGATAACTCTACTACAAAGTTTACAACTCGACTAACTCTAGCCAAGACACAAACACAAGGTTTATTGTTATACAAATGGTTTCCTACACAATGCTTCTAGATAATATAAGTAGAAATTACAAATAGATCACTCTAACAAAATTACAACACAACTAAGGACATATGGTAACACAGTGCTGGGAACTGGTCCTTTGTTCTGTTATTCTTCATTCATGAAGTCACTTTCAAGATGGCAGCACACTTGAGAGAAAAGCTTAATCGTTTTCGAATTATTCAAGTGTGTGTTTTTCCCTTGCTTCATGTTAATAATATACAATTGATGCCACTTGGATGATGCAAGCAATTATCCGTTACAAGGCATGCTTTATAAAATGATAGTTGCACTGTTTGCACTGTTGCGTATGTTGATACCCAATTTTTTTCTCATATTTTTAAATACATATATATACTTTCAAAATAGCATGTTTGCATCATTATTTAGTTTACAAAATTATATAAGCATTTTATATAATTTTTCATATTTCTTTTAAGCTCAAAATTAATTTCTTTTTTATATTTTTATTATATAAATATCTAATAATTATCCTTTAAATTATTTTGAGATGACTTAATCATAAAAATTTATTATTTACACCCACATGTATGTTTTATAATATTTTACTTCATTTTCTATAATTACATTTGCATTTTTCATGCTAATTACATATTTTTGCAATAATAGCCTACACTTTGCAATTAACGGCATTTATTATTTAATTTAGAGTTAAAATGACTGTTTACACCCTTTAACTATTATTTTAAAGTAACTATTTGCTGAAATAATATTTTTAATACCTATTTAGCTATTTTATTAATCAATTTTTTCCTTAATTTTTTTATTTTTAAAAAGCTGGCCAAGTTTTTAAGCCAATTTTTGGACCGAAAGGCCCAGTACTTTAGCCCAATGGCCTCAGCCCAAACCAATTGACCCTTAATATTAACCCGGTCGGTACCCATTTGTTTGACCCGCCCCGTTCAAATTTTTAATCATGGCCCTCATTCATCTTCTCCTTTTAAATTAACCTCACCCAAACCCTAATCCTTATTTCACTCGTCCGCCGCCCCCAAATCCTCTCGAACCTTCCTCTCACCTTACAAACTCTAGCCTCCACCCCAAGTCTTCTCTGAATCTAGCTCGTCCATGGATTCTTACCATGATTTTACTTACCTTTTCCGGATTATACCGTTATTACTTGTGTAAATACGATGTTACTTAGTACTTGCTCATTTTTGGCAAGTATCAGTCTTTGAATCAAAGAAAATCAGCCTTATTCTCCAAGATCTAGACGATATTTCTTCCTTATACGTTCATAGCAAGTCTATGAGGCTCAGATTCACCAAGATCTCCGGTCAATTTCTGATCCTAGTCAAACTAGGGTTTACCGGGTTTTCTTCTCCTAATCCGATTCTAAAATGATTTGTGAGTGTTCTTATTTCCTTTTTTTATGTTTGATTGAATGTATTTCCTTACTTATGTGTTAATTTTACCACTATATACCCCCCCCCCCCACC